>VZSE01014587.1:215913-254863 GCA_013398275.1 Promerops cafer
AACGCACACTAAAAATCTATCTTAATTTGTAAAAAAAAAAAAAAAAACTGTACAAGGAGAAAAGCAAGATTAATTTGGATCCATAAAGGAAGATGTCTGAGCTCTTCAAAAGATTCCTTAAGTTTACTAAAACATGGATTCAGAGATGAGTCATGTCAGGTTTGATTTTTAAAACAAAATATCAAATATGTAGTTCTATAAAATACAGCAATTTTTTCAATGAAATTTCACCTTAGCTTTTGATGTTGTTCAGCCTGAAGAGGAGAAGGCTCAAGGGAAACCTTATGGCAACATTCCAGGACGTAAAGAGAGCCTAAAAGAAAGCTGGAGAGGGATTTTTCACAAGGACATCTAGCAACAGCACAAGTTGGAATGGCTTTAGACAATAAGAGGATAGGCTTGGATGACATAATAGGAAGAAGTTCTTTACTGTGAGGGGGCTGGGACTCTGTAACAGGTGGCTGTGGATGCCATCCCTGGTAGCATTTGATGACGGGTTAGATGGAGGTTTGAGCAACCTGCTCTAGTGGGAGGTGTCCCTGCCCATGGCTGGGGGCTTGAAACTAGGTAATCCTCCAGGAACCTTCCAGCCCAAATCATTCTATGATCCTGTGAACTGAAAATGAAGAAAGAAAAGAATGAATACATTTCTGGATGGCACTGTTTATAAAACACAAACAAAATTTCCAATGACTCAAGACATTTCCATTTAATATCTTCCCCACTTCATAAGCCAAAATAACAGAATTATAGAACCATGTACATATAAGTGATAATTTGCAAAATAAAATTGTATCTTATTTTCAGTAGATGCACTACACAAATTCAAAGGAGTGTCAACACATGCACATTCAGGAAAAAGACAGAAACACATTGCCTCATTTCAACATGCATTGTCTTTTTGAGAATGTTATTAGCAGTGAAGACTCAACTGCTGGTGATGATCCTGGAAAACAGGATCTACATATGTTATAATATATTGGATGAGAGTGCTGCTAGTTAATCAGATGGAGATTCACTAATAATTTTGTTTATGCTGTTGCTTATTGCTTATGATTAAAGTGATTATAATTGCACTTCTTAAAGATAAATACAAATAAGCTGCATGAACATTGCATACTGCCTCAAGCTCTGACCATAAAAAGTTTCTACTATTCTTATGTTTCTAATACCCAATAAGCTCAAGTTCAGTATTATTCTACAGCTATTGTAAGAGATTATTACATCTTCTGTTCAATTATTGATACCTTTATTGCTTTATTCACTAAACCAACTTGTCCTGCACATGCTTCTTTGGAGTCAGATCCCCAGGAGGCATTCCTGCATTAATGGGACTACCACAGTCTACAAACCTGCAAAAGATTCTGCCTTTCCTATATAAATTAAATCTGCTCATCTACTCTTGACCGTAATAGTTATAGATATTCACCATGCCTATAGTTGCCTTCCATTTAAACTGAAAAAGGATGAAAGTGACCAATTTTAAATACCTATCCTACACAGAAAGCCTTTACAGCAAATTCTCCAAAAAGCTTTAAGAGGGTACTCAATAAACTCTTCTGCAAGAAAAAAAGAAAACAAAATTGTTCCCTGTAATGGATTTCTTTCCCCCTCCTCTGCTGTAATTCCAGTGGAAATGAGATGTAAGTAGGGCTTACTCACACCTCTCTCTTCATTGAAATACAATGTTGCAATTTCTACAGAAGAAATGTGTCCTTGGTCTCTCTTCATTTCATATATATGCCATAGGCACAGTCTTTATTAAAAAGTTAAATCCCAAATATGCAAAACTGCATCATGTTTCCTACTGAAGTAGGCCACTTCTCATCAGAAAGATATGTCCAGCTAGAAATAGTTAAAGATAGGTATTTGTTAGCTGAGCGAGTTACTTATTGACTGCCTCAATTTTGTGTTCAAATTTACTTCTGTGGAACCCTTAAGATCAGCCATGATAAAAACAAAGCCCAAGTACCTTTGGACTTTCTGGGACCATAAACAAATCTGAAAACACCATGGATTTTTTTTTTTTTTTTTTTTTTTTTGTGCCTTAACTTTGGAGAATGCCTTCGTTTTGATGACTGAGCATTATGTGCAGAGCTCAGATTAGAAAATAAGTTGGAGTGGGGCAGCTTTTACTGCTTTTTTTCACTGTATCAAGGAACTGCTACTCAGTCTTTCCTATGGACTCCTTCCTTGTGTTGAAAACAAACTGATTTTTACTCACAAGCTGATTTTTAATAGCTCATTAGCTATTTCAAGAAAAAAGCCAATCAGCCAATCATTCAGAGTATTTAATTTCTTCAACAAGCTATACTATACTACCACAGACATTGCATGTCCTAGTGCTTCATAAATCAAACTTCCTGGATATGAAAGCTGTCAGTAAGATCTTTATTTGCATCACAACTCTGACAGAGCAGTTTTAAATTATATAACCTGAAATATATCTTTAAAAATTCATAAAATATAAAGTTTCTTGGTAACATAACCAAATTTACCATTTTATATTTCTAATTATATTTCTTTAGAGACATTATAATACAGGCAAAGATTTCTCACCTAGTCTGTCATCTTTACCTTTTTAAAGTCTACAAAACAGAAAACTGTATTTGCATCTTGCTGCAGTTTTTGCTGCAATTTGCTAATTATTTTACCTTACTCATCCAGCTGGGGTAATCTGATAGTTGGATTAACCAAAATAATTGATAATTATTTATCCCAGAGATTCTCTTTAATACTCTCTTCTTTTTATATCCACTGATTCCCAGTTTACTACTGTAGATGATGTTAAGTTTCAGTAGTTCCCTTACTGAAATTCAATATACACTTGGGGATCTACAATGCCCCTAATACCTCCAGTACTTGCTTTCAGCCCCAGTGGAAATTAATTACTCTTTGGCTGTTTCTCAAATTTGCCCCATTGGTAAGTGTTCCTTCCTACCTGTTCCTATCTGTTTCTTGTCTGTTATACTGATAAGTATTCATCTTAATACTCTGCATTACCACTCATTTTATATTACTAATTTAAAATCTCTTTTTTCCTTTTAAAAAATACTTGGACTTTAAAATACTATTGCATTTAGTAAATACTTTGGACACGTTACCTAATCATTGCTTCATTATTTGTTGGCATCTGCAAAGGAGAGCAACATGCAAAAAAATGCTGAGGCATCCTGTTCTTTTCTTTTGTCCTCTCCCCTCTCCAGTTAATTTTATTTCCTATAATGGATGTATTCAGCAGAGATTCAACACTTCAGAAATTCTGACTCCCCTTCCACTTCTGGTACTACAAGCATGTTTCCTCATTTCTCATTCTGTGGTGATACCAAACACTACCAGAGAGAAACATATTCCAGTTTCATTTCAGTGAGTGCTCACATTGAGCTATTCTGCTCCACGATTCTCCTTCCATATTTACTCATGGCCATGATTATTAAAGTCTTAGCTTTATATTTAGTCTCTGCAAATCCAGAAACCCGACACAGGATCCACAATATTGGCTGTGAAATCGCATTTCTAGACTTACAAAGATGAGCTTTTTTACAATGAGGGTGCTAAAATACTGGAACAGGTTTCCCAGTGAGGTGATAGATGCCACATCCCTGGAAACATTCAAGGTCAGACTGGAGGGGGCTCTGAGCTACCTGACTGAGCTGAAGATGTCCTTGCTCATGGCAGATGAGTTGGATTAGATGACCTTTTTAGGTCTCCTCCAACCCAAATTATTTTATGATGCTATGAAACTTACCTTATGCCTTCTTCTGTGAAGGTTCCTCAGACAGATGCCTTTTCCGTTATGAAGTTGTTGTACGTAATTGATTCTTCCTATGTTTTGCTCACATTGCCCCAGCCTTTTTTCCATCAGCAAGGAAGAGATGGTCAACATGGACATTTTCAGTTCCACAGGCCAATAGTTCCATAATAAAATCAATGTAATCCTGTTGAGATTTCAGATAAGGGAGCCAGAATGTTAAAGTAAAAGTGCAAGGAAAGATGTACAACAGTGAGTGAGAAGAAAAGTAAATATTTATATTACCACAACAATTATTTATTTTTCTTCCTTCTCACCAGCTCTAGTATAAAAAAAAAAAAGAAGGTAAAAAATCTAAAACCTCCCAAGCCTTTTTCATTTGAAAAAGTTGCCAAGCAAAGAGTAGACCTCATTTAATTCCATTTTGAGAAGTTGTATTAAACCATGCCCCAAAGCTGCCTCAGACTTACCCATGCTGTTTCCCAGACGGCTTCTTTGAGGCACTTCACACCCACACATGGCTTCAGAGTCACTGTTAGCACACAGTTCATCCATCTGCCCCAAAACACTGAACTCTTCCCCATCACCATCCCTATCTCCACAAAAGAGACACTAGTGTGTGCCCGATAGTTTTCACAGTTCTGCTCTGGAATCCAGCCATCTCACTGCTTGTGTGACACTTACTGGTTATCCAAGTCTTTCAGCCGTCACATAAAAATGGCTCAGAATGGACACGTTTTTCTGGTCGTAGTATCAAGGTAGGCATTTTTACATACTTGGCTGTTTAGATGGCAAGGTTTCTATCATGTCTTAGATTTTAAAATACCAACAAACATATTCCTTCCTTGCCTTGCCAGATAGAAGCATTAGGGAAGCTTATAGGTAAGAAAAGTAGAAAGATTAGAGACCAACATCACGGGCGAGAATCGTTCAGGTTCACAACTCTGTCTAGGTGAATGGAGACAAACACACACTGGAAACAGAAAACTAGAAAAAAAGAAAAAAAATAAATTTATTAATCTCTAAAGCAGGCCCTTCTCTCTCTGAAAGTATGATCTAATACCAAATGTTGAATTAAAAGACACAGCACTTAAAAGAAAAAGTAAACTAATTTCATTACTACATATCCCACAAGATATGTAAGTATTTACATTTGAATAATAATGTTAATATTAGGACAACTATGGCATAATCAGTTGTGCTTCATTACACAGTGCTGCAGCAGTATTTCTTTTTGATACAATTACAGAGACACTTAGCACTTTGAAGCAAAAAACAACTTTTCAGTTTATGTGCAAAGCCATTTTTTAATTCCTTGTTGGCTAAGCTGTTGCAAATCTTAAATCTCAAATCAGTCATGTACAGTAAAAGATCTGAGCAAGACAATTACAAAATCCATTTTAAACATCTGTCCATAGAAGAGTATTCAATAATTCAATTTTTTAGTAACAGCTCAAGGTTAACAAATGGGCAATGTTGCAGAGACCAAACTTCCCTAGAAACACTGTTCACACTAACATACATTCAATCATAGAATGTACTGAGTTGGAAGGAGCCCACAAGGATCATTTAAGTCTAACTCCTAAGGTCAATCATGCTTATGAATATGAATTTACTAGCAGTATCACAAATACATTTGTACTCATTTGGTCTTGCAATAAAGCAACATGACAATTCTCAGAGATATTCTGGCTCCCCTATAGTCCACAGACAAGGCTGGTTAAGGTTTTTTTAATTGTGTTTTTTATTAGTTTGGGTTTGGTTTTTTGTGTTTTTTTTTTTTTTTCCTTTGTTTGAGTCTAGATGAAACTAAAAAAGAACACAAAACAAAGCCAAACACAAACAGAATTTTTTCCCTACCACACTCAACATAGATCTTCCCTTTCTAACTTCTTTCCTATTGAATACAGACAAGTATAGATCATTAAGCTAAAATTAGCCTATGTGACTACTTTGCAGATTTTTTTTATTTCTTAAACATTGTATTTTGCCATTCTGTATGTACAAAACCACAAAAAAATTTTAGTAAGGGTTTCCAAAAATAGACTTATAAGTCTATTATGAACAAATACAAAAGTAGAATAGATGTAGATTTTCAAAAGACACAAACTACTCCTGGATTTTGTCAGTTGACTTAGTAAAGAATGCCTTCTTTGTGCAACTTTGCCTAAGAATATTTTTCTCCCCTATTATTTACTGATTCTGTCAAAATCAGAAATTTTACACTGGTGAAAATTACTATATAGAGTGCAAATAAAACTTACATGTTGTTACAATGTACTTCTTGGAAATAGCAAATTTTAAGAAATGGAATTGACGAAAGTAGTATTTTAAGCTCTTTGGTGAATATACTTTCCCAAATTCAACTTGAACTTGAGGCTCCATTCTGGATATACTGAATGATGGTGTACAAATAGAATACAGGACACATGTATGCTGCATAAAGGAGGCCTTCTGTCTTTAATCTTGCATTAGTAGGAGCTGCTGTGATGCAGTTGCCACTGAGAAGTCTCAGTTCAAAAGCAGGGAAGAGGCGGGGGACTGGAAGAAAAGCACTTTGTGAATATCTCTCCTGCCAGGACCAATCATCCATCCTTTATTTTATAGAACATGTCATACGGTGATGAGAATAGTATGTCCTGTGTCAAATCAATGAAGCAAAGACTTTGTCCTGTGCTTCAGCAACCATCATGAAAGATTAATCTACACAGCACGTACTCACACTTCAGTACAATTATATTCCCTGGGAGCAGATACTTGATTGTCTCAACTCCAGGCAGCACAGACAGGGGGCACCTCCAGGCAAGCTGGGGCCAGCTGGGATGCTGTAGCCCCAGACAGAGTTCAAAACAAGGCTTACTGACTATGCCACCTTCACACAGAATTCTATAATGCCTCAACAGGCTTATTCTTTGAGAATTTGTCCTATTTGTCAGGGCTTCAAAACCTAATTAAATATCTATTATTATGAACATCCTAATTTTTCTTGCTACATTTGTCTACAGAATATTCATTAGTAATGGTGAAGGTGTGGTGCAGGTATCAATACACAGTTATGTCATCTTCAGCCACTTACTATGACAGCGGGATGTAATTTTTTAAATAAAATTTATTTACTAGATAATTGGACATTACCCTTTCCATCAAGTGTGTCACATGCATATTCACAGACTGATAGCACATAAAACTGGTATTTCAGTGTTTTTGAAAGGGACAGAAGACACAGTTTTCTAGTCTGGACTTAGAATTAGTGCTTGAAAAAATAGAAACTTTGAACACTTTTATTTACTGTCTCTGTTTCTATATATATGTTAGCTTTCAAATTCAAAGACAACGACAATATTTTTAATTTTGTTTCAATGGTGAAATCTGATAAGCTATTTTTCTCCTGATGCTTCATTAAGCACTGGAAATTAAAGGGCAGAAAGTTATAAAGGCTTAATTTAGATGTCAAAAGTAGTCTTGGGCAGAAAAATTATGATTCAGTCTCTATAATATGTTTACATTCTACTGTCTCTCAGATATGGTTCTGGTTGTCTATATACTCACCATATCCACTTGTAATGAGCTGCCCATTACTGACAGCTAATGACTGCTACTGGAGCACCAAAGTGTCACAGTACAAAGCCTGCTCCTGAATTATACTGCTGTATATGTCTTGATAATGTTAACATATTTATATATTAGCATTATATACAGTTTATATATTTACAATATATAGTTACAAAACACAACAACAACACAACAATAATAATAATAATAACAAGAGTACAATATTATATGTTAGCATTATATATAGTTTGTAGTTCTTCTCTCTTAATCTTCACATCCAGGGTAAACCTGATCCTCATTAATATGAGCTGTCTGCCCCCTTGATTTCTCCATCTGCTCTGCTACTGTCAAATTTGGATTGCTTTTCTAACACTACAGAGAAAGATAGTATGCCAATGCTTTTATAAAACTTAGTCAAAATATTCAATGTGTAAGATATAAAAAGGTATACAATGCATGTTAACAACTAATGGTTGATTCTGAAAATTTAATCTGAGGCAAGCATGAGATGATTGCTTATTAAATCTTACAGAGAATTTGACCAAGTCTCTGGTTTGTTTTGGAAAATGTTCTTTAACGTGTTCATCTGCCTTCTATTTTTGGTTGAATTATTCTGTCATTCTTCTTTCCATTCCTTTTGTCATCTTCCTTAAAATGTATTACCTTGCCACACCATGATTCTATGTGAAGACTCCAAACCCTTTCTAAAAGAGCTAGCTAGCAAAGAGGGGACTCCTCAGGTAAGCCTCCAGGTTGCCTCTATTTCTTGTGCAGGAAACAGGACTATCCAGCCAGAGCAGGTCACCTATTTTGTCTCTCCAGCACAAAGGAAAATTGCCATTTCTGGTGTCCTGGGAGAAAGGCATTCACCATGTACCTCACTGCTTAAGTTACCTGATGAAAGTCAGATATGCCACTGTTGCTGCTTTATTGACCGACAAAACCCAGCTGAGAATAATTCTGTTTCATGACTTCAAAAACACCAAAGCTCATTACTTCAGTGAAATCTGTTCATCGATTTTTGGAGATGCCAGTGGTCATTCTTGTGAGGGACCATTTCAGGAGCAATAGGTGGAATGGAAATTGGGATTCTTTTCATTGAATGTACATGAGATTCTGTGCATAATTGGAGAACCAAAGAAAACAGCTAAGGCTGAATCTTTTTCTATATTTACAACTTTAATTAAAGGTGGTATTCCAAAAGATCTTCACTTTAATGTACAAATTATCACTAATAAAGGAAGACAAGAGCCTAATGCAAACTGTTCATTTACAGAAATTTCAAGTCAGGTTAGAATAGGACTTGCATTAATTAGCATTTTCATCAAAAAAAGAATGTTGGATCCTGTCTGTATACAAATCTGTGTGCACCATTAGCCCTTCCAGGAATAAGACTCTCCCTCCTGGAGATGCTCCTGTAAGTGGAAATCACCAAACCAGCTGTTTTCCAGACAAAGATACAACCCTTTATGCATGTGGCCATCATGAGGTCAGCATTTATATGCTATATTCACGAGTCCTATTACCCCTCCAAAGAATATGCAAGTATAGTTCTCTTGACTGGGACACATAAAGCAAAGATACTGTTGCTCAGTACCACAAACTCCAGATGGCTGTTATCAAAGGGCTTATGGTTAGTTCATAAGTGATTACAAAAAATAAGGCCACAGCATGCCTTGAATAATTTCTTGTTCTGAAAGAGTCTCAGGGTACATCTCCTCTTCTACTTATAATATAAGAACTACCTACCAAAACTTGATATGACAAAAACTTTGATATGACAAAACCAACAGAATATTCTAGAAATGACAGCCATCAGCACGTGACCTAGGAGTTCAACTACTGCTAGCAGTTCACATCCAAGGCAAACAGGAGTGCTCACACAACTACTCTCGTGTTCTGAGGGCACTTAGACACAACAGCTGCTTTGTTGTCTCCCTCTGTCTCCCTTATTACTTGCAGTTCTGCCTCTGAATACAGCCAAGTTTGTGTCCTGCATGCTTATTGATAAGCAGCTCCAGGCTCATTTACATCCACCTTTGAGTGGACTTACATTTAAATCCAACTTTATTTCTTTTTTTAAGTCTCTTCTCCTCCTGATTTCCCAAGGGAGTCAAAATAGTACCAAAGACAGAGTAGAACAGACCTCCACAACCACAGAAAGCCAGAGGGGAAATTACAGACACAGGGTCACCACCTACCTTTAACCTCCTTCCAGAAAAGACTTAAGTGCAAATCAGACAGAACAAGTAGAACTATTTTTTTTTTTTTTTTCTGACACAGTTCTGGAGCAGTCACCTGTAAAAGAGGTTTCTAAATTATGACTTTCAAGAGCAACCAGAACCATGTGCTTGCCTACAAGCTCTGAGTAAAACATGAGCAGGAGAGGGCTGAATGCTACCCTGCACTACAGCCCTTGTGATTAGCTGGGTCTGCTACAGCTGACCCACGGGTTCCAGGTCCTTTCTGTCACTTCACCTTGCTGAGTGAGCAGTGCCTCCTTTAATTTCTGTTAACCCCTTTATCAAAGAAGCCCTTTTCTATTTAGTGATGTAGCATGGCTGCAATCTTAATCTTCCTGGAAAAACCAGCTATTCTATTCCTGCAGCAGTTACTGAATACTGATTTTTACACCTCCTGGCACGGCTTCCTGGCAGGAACTGCTGACTTTAGCAATATAATTTGAAGCCAGAAGTGGGGTCAGAAAAGAGTAGAAATCTAATGTCTCCAATTTTGATGCTAATTAGAAAAGAGAAAGAATTGTCTTTCTTTGTAGGCCATACCATATTTTAGACTCAAATGTAGCAAGCTGATGAATGTGAGCAGATCCCCCAGTGACTTCCCAGCACTATAGGAAAAAAAAGGAAAACAACTGTGCAGAACAGTTTGAGTAATTAGGGGCCTTAATTAGAAAGTGGAACTATGCTTCTGGCATCCATATAATTTTGCCTGGTTTCCACTAGGAAATGTATCTTCTGGTTTTTCCTCCAGGTTGTCTTCCAACAAAGCTTTCTGCTTTTGAATGTGACTATTAAATTAAATTGCTGTATATTTAAGACTTAAAGCTTAATTCAACACATTATTTAAGTATGTGTTAGTTCTAATCACATGGCTTATCTCATTTGATAATGCATTAATGGGATATTTCACCTGCTTACAGTTAAATTCTTTTTAAGTGTTTACATTAAACCTTTAAGTCAGGTATAAGCTGAGACTCAATCCTTATGTCTTCTCCTCATATTTTTGTTTTGTCTTCTCTCTTTACTTCAGAAAAAAAATACAGTAGCAGTAGTTCATTGGCTGTCAAAAATGCCCATTCCTGTTTCTCTTCAGATCCTGTTTATTTCTATTTTCCTCTGATTATTTGCATTCCTTTTTTATTTTTTAAATTTTTCATTCAAAACATAGCAATGCGTTATAAATACACATTTTAAAATAATTTTCTAGATAAGTAGGGTATTTACAAACTCTTGTGACATAACAACACACCCCCTTAATGTCAGTGTAAGACATTTACTTAGAGAAACTTATATGGGCTAAGATGTTGCTGTGCATTTGCCTATGTTCTGATTCTTCAATGTCTGAAAAGCAGAAGAAAATAAAACAAACACTCTTGAGACAACCTCCTGTTCTACTGAATCTGATACATATTTGTTGTGATTCTTCAGTGCCAGAAATGTCTAGAGTCCTTTCATTAATTCAGATAATTATAAAAATATCCTGTTTGCTTCATTTTTGAACTTGAACAGTGACATCTATCATTGAAAAAAGTTTGCTGGTTGTACATAAGGAAGCTATTTGAAAATTAAGCTAGTTAATATTTTATACTGTAGCCTCTTTGAGTGCCTTTTAAATTCTCAGACAAGCACAAAATCAAAGTAACAACCTATCCAAATGGGAGCAAAATATGTTTTTAAGCATTGCTCATGCTTTCAGAAAGAACATTGCTCAAGGCTGTTTCTGAATCTATGTTCACACACACACATCTCTACCATGGGTCATGCAAGAACTCCAACTGGGTGGAGTTAAAGCAGCTTAAAGTAATCTGGCTAAGAAAACTTCTGTGAATAACTAGTGGCTTTAATGATGTTTTATTTCAGGTGTAAGCAGTGCAAATACATCTGTGGGATAAGAAAAAAAAAAATAAACTTTCATGAGCACTTTCTTTTACTCTAGAAAACTGTTAAATGTGAAATCTTTCACTGAATCAGAACAACAGTAAGACTCATGTAATTGCTAAAAGGATTGTCACCTAAAGCTACAACTCTAAAAGAGCTGGATGAAATTAAAACAGAGTAAGATACCAGTTCCTATAATCTAAAGTCTCCTTTGAAAAATCTGGAGTATTTATTTTTCAAATTGTGTTCAGGCCTAAATCCTTATTTTCTGCCTCCTATGTTTCTGAGAAAAAAAGATGGAAAGAAGATAAAATACGTAACTTTAAGAAAGACTCAATACCCTCAGCATCTGAAGTGTCCTATTTTTAACTATTGGTGTTCATGGAAAAGAAAAAAAAAATAGAAAATAACTATCCGTAGCAACCATTGTTAATTAAATAGGACGAATACTGTACTCTTTCAAAAGCTTTTTATATTTATAAAACAGTTTGATAATTTACTGTAGACTGGAAGTCAAATATCACAACCAAAATTTTTTTCTTCATCTCTACTTGAAAATTGGTCTCTCAATACAAACTATGTTTCTCAAAATATATATAATTTCTCAATAAAATGTAAAGTGAAGCAAAAAACAGATCATTATGAAGCTCAGCCTCTAATATATACACAAACACTTTATGTATTGCATTGGAGTATTATCTTTCCTTTTATTGGAATATTTAAGTTTTGAAATATGCCCAGTAACTTCCCCACTAAATTTACAAATATTTCCCCCTTAATGTATTATTGACACACCAGTACTGGTAGTTAGTTAGTGATAGGCTTAGTGTTGAAAAATAAAAACCTTTAATGTAGTAACAAACTGGGCAGCAGAGTCTAAGAAATGAATAGTAGTTTTATTGCAGTGGGAAAGGACAAATTTAATTTGAGACAACAGTGTTTGCTTGCAATTCTTCTCTATCTCCTTCTAGCACACTGACAAGTAAAAGCAACTTGTTACATTTTGTCACTGCACCACCACTAAGGCTTAGTCCTTAGACAGTGGACCATGCACAAGTAACATCCTTTGCAATCTTCCAAGAGCACAAATTACCCTGAAGCTGCTAGGAAGAGCAACCAGTGTATATTTTGCACCTTCCCAAGCCAGCAGATACAGAGTTGTGAAGCAGTAACCTTTACTCTGTCTTATATAAAATGTTTTATACAAAATATGAAGTATGCTGAGGCATACTTTATAGGAATAAAGGAGGAAGCAAAACCTTGGTGTTGTCTTTCAAGTGCACATTAATGAAAACTAATGATTGAAGTACAGCTTGAAATTTCCACCACTTAAAAGTTTTGATGTCAGCTAAGCCAGAGAGTGTTTTGTTCTGCCACTATGGCAAATGCCTGGTAAGGTGACTTAACTCAACTGTCTTTTGTCACAGACCACACTAAGTGTCATTACCCTCAATTTCCCCTGAGCTAAGAATGCAGCTACTGTGGCCCAGTTGATGCATGGTAACTAACTGCAAGAAGCATCTTGAATGTGAGCTTGACCTATCAGAACTTCCTTTTAATGCCTTTCTTCACAGTTATTGCTCTGGGAATATTTTAGTTTTCTGCAGGGGAGAAGAAGAGCTGTGCCATTTTCTTGTTTCTATTTTCACAGGAATACAAATGCCCAGCTATTCTGTACAGCTGCTGTGACATGTGTGCCATGCTATTTTAACTAGCAGCAGAAGGACTGTTATTTTAGAGGGGAGAAAATGTTCACACTGTGCACTGGATTCAGAAGAAATGCAGCACAGGACTCTTGGGTCTGCAGGCTTAAGAGAGGATATGTCCCAGATTTTCTTATCCAGACAAAATAGCAGGCAGTGCTGGGGAAGTGCCATGTGCAGGGCTCTGGTGAGGGCAGCCCTCAGGCTCTGCTTTCTCCTACCTCCTTTCTCCAGCCTCAGCTCCACGTGTGATTCTTCACCATGGAGAAGAGATAGGTCAGCCTGCAGAACTCAGATGCCCACTCTGTCTGCCCTGTCAATGCAGCAAAATTTATGAGCCCTGAAAGATGCTCTGTAAAAGGTCGTGGCTGTCTGATGTGGAGCCTGAGCATTCCACACTTCTGTGCCTGCCATTTGCATTGTGGGGTTTTTTCCTCACTAATACATAAGACAAAGGGGATAGTCACGTAGCTCGAATGGAAAGGAATTTCATGTGACATGGTAAACACACCCCAAAGGTTTGTGGCCATCACTGGAAAAGGTGGAGGAACTTAGAAATCAATGAATCTGTTATAAGAGAAAATATCACACAACTTCAATGCATGGTCACCATCATTATGAGGAACACTACTGTAACAATTTTCAGTAGGTCTCAGGTACTTTGGCTTTGAAAATGCACATTTCACCTTAAAAACTCGAGATTATATGTAATTTCCTTCAATGACACAATGATTTGTTTGTCTTCAGTATTATTCTTCAGGCACTGTTGTCTTTCCTTATCATATTCAATTTTCATTAAAAAAAGAGAAAAATAATGCTGGATGGCTGATATGGTTAGAAGTTATTATTTTCTGAAAATGAAAGGTAATTTCATTTTAAAACTCATTGTGGCATTTACCCCAAAGCTATTGAAATGTGTGGAAGGAGGAGGGGATAAAATTATCTTTGTAGCTTTATAGTTTCATTACTATAAGTTTCAAGAAAAATAAATAAACTTTAACAGCTTTTTACTATGGAAACAGGACATTTAGTCTCAGTGGGTATCCTGAGTGCTGCATTTTAAATTTGATTTTCTTTTTTTTTTTCAAATGGGCCTGTGGGGGAAAATGATCAGGATGAAAGGATAGGTCTGGAACTTCAGAATCATTTTAACAGCAGTTGCCAAACTTTTGAAGCCTCCATGAAACACAGCTTATTGAAGAGTACTCTAGCGTTGCTGGCTAAAATGAAAAGAAATTTAGATAAACAACTAAGATAACTGCAATGCTGCAGAAAAATGTATAATATTATTAATATAAAGAGCAAGAAGAACAAAAATGTCCAAGTTTTATGAAAGAATTAGAGAACTCATTACACTTTTCTGAAATCTAGAATTCAGGGAGGGGCTTTAGGTAAAGCTTCTCTTCTTTGTGCATGAAAGGAAAACACTAGGCATATCCTAAGGCTTTTGAACTAAGAGAAGGGGAGAAAATGCTATAGCAATGGAAAAACTTTTATGCAGTGTAACTGCAAGCCCATGAGACAGTCAATGAAGTTAGCCCCCCAGCAAAGCAAGGGCAATCCAGGCCACTATTTCCCTTCTCCTGGTAATCTTTAGACTGCCTGGCAGAAGCCACAAGCTTTATCTGTCATCCTTTTCTAGTGAAAACCATGTTTCTTCTGCAATTCAAAGTATCTGCAAGCTGGGACTTTGAGAAAAAGAGTCTTAAATGTTGAAAGCATTAATCTGAAAAAGATAAACACAGAAACTGTCAGAAGCACGTTGTTTCATTATAACTGAGCAACTCCAAATGTTCTTGTATCATAGGCAAGTTATCCACTTGAATTTTTTCTTTTTTTTCAAACAATATATATCTGCTTGTAAAAGGTCTCTATATAGCTGCTGAAATCTTTAAATATTTTTCATTTCTTCACTTTTGGTTTTTTACTACATAATACTACCAAGAAGCAAAAAAAAATCAGAGAAACATAGAATTAGAGGACAGCCCAGGCTGAAAGGGACCTCCAGAGATCATCTGGTCCAAACTTTAATGGGAAAGAGAACCTAGATAAAGTTACCTGGCACCCTGTCCAATTATATTGTGAAAAACCTCCAGTGATGAGGACTCCAAAAATTTCATACTGAGATGAAACCTCTCCCAGTGAAACTTGTGCCTGTGGCCACTTCTCTTCTCTCTGTGGGTCCTTGTAAAGACAGAGCCTGTATCCTCTTTCCAGCAGCCCTTTAACTGTAGCAATACTATAGTGAAGTTCCCCCCTAAGCCTTCTCTTCTCCAGAGAGACAAGGCTGTAACGCACAGGATGCCCGTGTTACTTTTACACATGGTATGGAGGTGTTACTTAATTGCACAGCATTTAACGAAAAACCAAGAATGATTTTCTGGAGCAGTTGGCTACAGCTTGAGATTAAATAGTAAATATTAAGTATGAAATTCCTATCTGGGTGGTTTAGGCAGTTCCTTGTCCATCTCCTCTCTCCTGTCCAGCCAGGCTGACTCCACAGCAGCCTACACCAGTCAACTACAGGTTGCCAGAGCCCTTCTTTCCCTTTTGCAGGATAAACCCATCCCGTCCTTTGCACCAGATCTGAAATTAATTTTTTTTCTTTCCAGCATAGAAAGCCCTCTCAAAATTTTGTCTTTTTAGGTTATTTTGATGGATTAGTACACTGTGTCAGCTCCAAGTGGGGAGGGAGGCCCCCCAAGTCATCATAAAACACAAACCATTGAACCAGCAGCCAGGTTGGTCTATGCTGCTATTGAACTCTGATGAAATGTTCAGCACTGAAATGCTACCCACTCTTAAAAAAATTACTGGTATAAGGACAGAATCTCTAACCTCTGTAATTTGTGCCATTGTGAATTCATTGTAAGTTTGTTTCCTGACATTCTTATTTCTTTGCCCTCTATGTTCAAGTACAGAGGTTAATTTGGTAACACAAACCATGCTGAAGAATCAGTGCAAAAGTCTAACAGGGAACTGCTGGCTCTCCAAATATGTTGATGATAACAAATTTTAATTGCTTCAGAGTGCCAAATGTGTGTCAGCAGTTTTCCTTAGATCATTTTTACGCATCCAGTATTTCAAATAATGATTTTACAACTAAGGAGAATAAGCACTCATACTGTGGTTTCAGAAATAATAAATGGAGATATCCTTTTGAGAACAAATATTCTGGGAGTTTTGAATAGCATTATAGTGTCTTGAATTCAACAGGGAGACCACTAGGACTTTGTATCTGACATTTAATTTAAAAAATAGCCAGTGCCTTAGAGGAGAAAGAAGGAGAAAGGCTGTGCTTAGAAGTGTAAGTAATGATTCAGACACTTTGAATTTCTTTTCATTGAGTACACTATTAGTACCTGGTCAAGATACATATTTTTTTTCCACATTGTTATTATGTGTCTATAAAAGCTGAAACACAAGAAGTTTGATGTGGAAACACAAGAAGTTTGATGTGAAAACATGGCTGGCTGGGATAAATAGTGGTTTAGCCTCAGTAGCATATACAGGAAGCATCAACCTGAGACCATGGGAAACAGGATACTGAAAAAGGGACATGTAGTCAGGTCATGGCGAGAAGAATGTGGTCATGGGAGTCAATATGTTAATGAAACTATTCTATATTTGGTGAGGTTTCTGGTTCTTGCCCTCGGTTGGTTCGTAGCCTGTTACTAATAAGGTCGTGTTCAGAGTTTGCATTTGTGATTAGACCCCTGCCCTCAGAGGACCTCTATACCTTGTTGTGTTTGCCACGCCCTCCATCTTTGGATCTTGCCCCCTAAACTGCGTCGTTTCTACATTTGTTATTTTGTTATTAAAGTCTTTATTTTTGGGCAAGTCCATTGTACCCGTTCCTTTATTTTGCCACGTTCCCCCCAGCAAAGCCAGACTGGGGGTCACAGCGAGTGAGGACTGTGGCAGTTTGAAAATTATATTAAGAATACAGTTGGCCTTTTCTATTCAAAATTTATTGGTATGATTAAAGTATTACTTTTAACATAAAAACGAAAGCCTCTAGCACAAAACAGAGGTGCCTGAGCTAGATCATATACTGGAGGAAAGGTTACTCACATCAATACAGAGATCAGGGAGAGCTACACAGCCTTGTTCCTCGGGTTAAATACAATGATTGTCACAGACCTGAGTAAAGGAGTCCTATCTTTACGGTCTGCCAAAGTCACAAAGGGCTGAGGCACCTACTGCGGGAACTGAGCTGATGCTTTACTGCTTCATGCTACTTAGTTGGTCCAACAGGGATTTCACTGTCCCTTGCTCAACTCCTCGAGAATGAACCTGAGCTTTCCATGTCTAGTGCAGATCCCCACTTTGAACAGCACGCCCACTCAATGGCCATACTGGGAAACTGGCATGATAAAAACATAACAGCTTCACTCAAAGTCAATGTAATCTTGGCTTATATGAGCTCTTCATCTCTTGATGATTTCTTTTTGTACCAATGCAGCCCCATCTTAAATATTTTCTTCATACATAGAGAATTGTTGCTGAGTTATTTTGCAGATAAAAAAAACCCATCCTTTGTCCGAAAACAGCAGTACATAGATAAGGTGTGTGCACTACTAGTTCTACCATTAGTTAAAGACAAGATTCTTTATTTCTCCTCTTGGTCACCCCTTCCTTTAAAAAACAAACAAACGGAAACCAAACCAACACCATACAGGATTTTAATAATGGAATAAAGTTCACAAGCGCGGGGAAAAATAAAGCAGAACACAGATCATAGGATGACGATTGTCTTAGTTGACAGAGTGAGAAAGATTGTTACTCCAGAAATTGTTTTAGCCTCCTTCTGGAGCCCTAAACTGCAATTTCTTTAAGGCAAAATGTTTACCATTGAATAAGAAAATGGATTTTTCTGTTTTTCTGCAGAAAGAGTTACTATCCTTTTCCAGCCTTCCTACCCATCTTAGGGCTAAATAGAGTTCACATTTCTACAGGGCACTTTGTTCAAACAACTCTGTGTAGCAAATTGTCTTAAAAGATTGACATTTGGGCTTCACTGGGAAACTTTCTGGTTCAGTTCAGAAAAGCAACAACTGATAGACTTGCACAATAATAGTACTTTTGCTTCTGACTCCAATTGAAATCAGACCATGCAGGGTAAAGAGTAATGAAAAATCTTTTTTCTCTCAGTTATCTAAAATGCTTTGTTTCAAGTCTGGTTTGAATGTTATTTTTAGAGTTTGGACTAGTTCTTGTTCAATCAGCACTGGTTCTTCTGGCCGTAATCTCTTTGATTCCTACATGTACAGGACACACAGACAAATCCTGGAAAGGTCACTAAGAGATGAATTGGCAAAGAGAAAGTTGTTTAGCCTTTTCTCCTCATAAAAAGGATTTTGTATTTCTTCTCCTTGCATGTTACATCAATTTTTTAATACAATATTCACATGTTGTCTTCCTGTGGTATTGTCATCCAGTGATCATACAACTGCATAATATCTTCTGACTGTGTGCATTTTACCATGAAAATTGTATTTCAAATAAATCAATACCATATTTTAGGTATATTCATCTCCCTGGCTGAGCCCCACTTAGTGTAAGAGCTAATTGACTACTAACAGTGGATTAGGAATTATGAGTGAAATCAGTTTTAAAATTACATAAATTAGAAAAAGTAATACACTCCCAATGCACAAGTCTCTCACAGCTCTATTTTCCATAGCCCCTAATACAAACAAACACAAAATATATTTGACTTATCAGGCATTTAGGAACAGAAATATATTGGAGGTCATTAGGCTTGAAGGTAGAAATAATTTTAAGAGAAAAAGCATTTTAAAAATCAGTAATTAGCAAAATAAAAAAGGAACTTTACATCAGGGTTCCTTTAATAGGTTAAGATTACTTTTGAGTAGTTTTATCTGTGGATGGCAAAAATGCTACAGGAAACTGATAAATCAGTTGTATGCACAGTTTGCTAATGCAGTCTATTTGTGCAATTATTGGCTTAGTACCTCTGTGACAGTTCTTCAGACTAAAGCTACAGTGATTTTTATATGAACAGACCCAAAGTTATCTGATACTTGAATTCTATGCAAATTGATCAGAGGAGAGGAAATTTCTATTTTCTCATGTTATTAAAAAACATCAGTTTAACATCAGTTTAAAAAGTGGCTAACAAGATACTAAGCAATTTTATTGTGGACTTTATTGTAATATGTAGTAAGCCAAATCCTGTAAATTTTTCTATGTAAAAATATAGCATATAAGCTTATAAGCATATCAGTCTGCAGGAAAAAAGATAATTTTTTGCTATATAATCTATATACATCTGTCCATTTGCCTACTGCTGATGCAGGAAGAAATTCCTGTACTTGTGAATGTTGAGGTCAGTAGTGAAAGTCCCCCATTTGTTTCTCCAACAATTGCTGACCCATTCACACAGGGGTGGGAACTGTACACAGCTTTTCTTCCATCTCCTTGGGAAAAAAACACATGCCTTCAGCTTTATGTGAGATTGCTGATAGAGAAACAAATACTGAAACTGGGAATGGTCACCCCCACAGAAGAACAGTCTGATTTTTTCCTCTTCTCCCTTGCTATACACTGCATACACATCTGTATTTTTCTTTACTATGGCACAGCAAATGAAAATAAATTTCTTGCCTAGAAGAGTCAGTCTGATTTCTAGGTCACCAGCTACACATGGTGAAGAAGTGCATCCAAGACTGGGGAGACAATACAGATGAGTTTTGCTTTATCTGGACACTTCTGTCTCGATGTGATGGGAAAGATTTACTGGGAAGATGACATCTCTCTCATGGAAAAGTCCAAAGCATCAGCAGGGCAGCAGGTGAGATCTGACTAGTCATACCAATGCAAGTTTAGCCGTGTGGTGAACGAGGCCTTTGGGATGCAGTATCAGGTACTGGCAATCAGGTACTTGCACCCCAGTTTGAAAATATTGCTCTATATACAGTGGAATAGAAAAGAGCAATGGTTATTGCATGCAGTTATGGGAAGTAACTGTGAAAAGGCTTAGCATTTATTTCCTAAAAAATTCAAAAAGCTGTGCTGTGTGTACACAGTTCCTGTGATATTTCTGTTGCAGATGGAGTAGAGCCAGCATATCAAATACTACCACTACTAACAAAAATGCTTCACTGATCAAATTGCTCTACATATGTTGTTCTAAAAGCTTGGTGAAAAATAGCAAAAGTAGGTCTGCACAAAACTGCAGGCACTACCTGTCCAAGGAATTATGACAATGTTCTTTGCTATTCTCCAGCTCCCAAATTCCATGGTGAGAGTCCCTGGGCTGGTTGTCACTTCTGATTATGAAACAGTGCCTTGACTAAAATATACGCACCCTCTAGAAAAATCTGTACACAGAACAATTAGCCATATACCTAGAAACCTGTTGGATATTGTTGTTTCTTTTTATGTCAATAACACACTCCTTTTTTACTTTTCCTTTTTATCTTAGGAGCTAGAGAGTACCCTTAGCAATATAGTTATAGATCAACAGTTGTACTGCAGTATTGTTTTGAAAAATCAATTAAAAAGTAATAACTGACTTTAAACAGACATACGTTGATCGAATGGAGTGATTCAAGGAAGGTAGGTTGCTTTTTCCTTTGTGTCATATAACAACTAATCAACTGTATCTGAACTTCCATTGATTTGGGATTTTTTACCTATCTAGAAGTGATCAGTCCTCTTAAAAAGCATTGGAAATTATGACATGAAGATTTTTGAAAGGATTATTAAAAGACTTTACCCTGCAAATTGTATTTGCCTTATTCTAGGCATAATCAGAGAAAAAACAGAAGCCAAAAACATGTGGTCCTGGTCCTGCCTAGTGCACCCATTGTCAGTGTAGTCATAGCAAATTGGCACCAAGGCCCTACTGCAAGAAAGCAATTGTGAATTTCTGAGTATGGTCATAACACTGCTCTTCACCTCTGTTGCTCATCAGTAAGTCTGCTCCAGAAAATAGTTTCGTTTATAATCTATCTCTTACCTATGCCCACTTGATGGTCCTGTCAGACCAGATACTCGTTTACAAAATTATCTGCCTAAATGTTCCTCTAGCTTCTTCTTTTCCTGTTTCTCCTGCCTGTGAAAAATATTTTGCTCTCTTCTCCAAATTTACTTTTTTTTTCCCTAGAGGGACTTTTTTCCATAGTATTTTAATCTTACCCCTAGCTTGCTGCCTCTGTTTACAACCACCATGTTCTTCTTCCGTCTTGAATTGCATTCAAAGGGTGGAGGCTCTGTTGTGCTCTTCTCTGCCTCACCCACACATCCTTTCATGTAATGAAAAAGTGGGAAAATGTAGTTCTGTCTCTTTTTTGCAGTTTTTGCAGTTTTTGCACTACTTGTTTAGTCAATATGGAAGCCTGAGCTCACAGGATCTTCAAAGAGTCAAAGACCTCCTCTTCACAACTCAACCCTTATTATTTCTTGTCAATATACCCATGAGATATCATGCCTGGTGTCTTACCACGAGATATAAAATACACTCCATGACTTTAATCTTTAAAAATAGCAGAGACTACCAAGGAAGAATGATTTCTTTTTTAAAAGCCTAACTCTTGGGACAGATCTCTCTTGCTGACAGAACAGTCATGGATAAGAATTACTTTTTTGTTGTCTTCAGTACTCACTATAATGTCCATATAAGGACAATTTCCTGAATTCATCTAAATATAAAAAAAAATCTCAGCAGTTGATGTTCAGGTGCTTATTAAGAAGACAGATTACTCCCACTACCTGGATGTATATGCTGGTTGGAAAACCACGGTGACTGGATATGTTATGCCAAGTGATGGTTTAATACCAGCTTTTTTTGCTACAATACACTTTGTTCATGAAGACCCTGACTGATCATGTATGGAGGTGTACCAAGGACTATCTAGAGTGGGAGAGACTGACATAATCCAAAGTTATAACCATGAAAACCTCTCATAATCTGTTTTTTTAAATTATGCATATGCTTTATTTTTGATCTTATAATTCAGGTGACTAACTAGAGTCTTGCATGTCCATTCCTGCTGGGGCAGGCTCATCATTGAAATCCAGTTTCATTCTAGAAATACAGCGTTCTTCATTATATGCCCCCATGAGGACATGTGTCTGCTGGGCCTTGGGGGATGCTGAGGCTTTTCACAGACTGCAGCTGCAGCTACCATTTCCATGGGCTGGAGGTGCTGGAGCTTCATTAGTAGAAGGAGGTGGTTCAAGCACTCAGCTGGATCTGGGACATCCCAAAGGTTCAGGTATCACCCGACCCCCTGAATCCACACAAAGCAGTTCCTGCTGGGGGACATGCTGGCCTGTTTATGTCCTCACCATCGGATGAGTTCATGTTGTAAGCCCAAGCCAGAGCCAGGGATTCAGCTCTAACTTGACACACAGATTTTTAATATTCTGAGTCAGGACTTGGAATCCTTCAGAGGCCACAGGAGCCCAAACTCATCAAGACAGAATTAGTCACGTCTTTTGGCAGTCTACATCAGGGTGCAGGGCAAGCAGGGCAGCTCCACAGGGAAGGCTGTGTCAGGATCCATGGTGGTCCAGGCATGGACTATGTTCTCACACACAGGATGCCATCCCCCAGAGCCTGAGCAGAGTGCTGAGCTGGGGCAGGTGATGGTCCCTACAGGAGGCAGGGAAGCACCCCAGGCCATGACAACAAAGCTCAGGGCACGAGTCTGTCCCAACCTGAACTGAAAAGAACACCATGGACCCCAAAGGGACCATATTAATGTCTTAATACAGGGCCAAGAACTAACAAATTTGGACAGTTTAGAAGCTGCCTCCAAGCTGTTTGGCATACATGTGAAGATCACACTGCATGCAGGCCTGAGGGGTGGCGGGACGAAGCAGTAGAATGGATAGCTTTCTCCTTTTCCCCATCTTTCCTCCGTTTCTCACTTTTGACAATACCCCAGAAGCTTCTGCACCATCACTAGCAGGGAGCTCAGTAAGCTGAGATCAGCCCAGGACTCATCAGGACACCAGCCCAGGTGGGTCTCACCTGAGGACTTTGAAACTGCTCTGAGACCAGGGAGAAAAGAATTAGATGCTTCCTCAGTGTGTTCCAGGGCACATGAGTCCTTTTTGGAGCTTGTCTGCAGCTATTTCCTGAAACAGAAATGGTGGGCAAATTAGTCAAGATATTCAGCCATCAGTAGCACGTGGAAATGATTTCAATCTTTCCTTTTCCTAAATGAAAATAATATTTATTTTCATAGACTTTCACTTTGCAAAACTATTTATTGTGCATTTTCTGCGCACTAATAGAGGCTATTCACGTAGCTGAACTCACAATGGATAACCAAACTAATGCAAATTGGATCCATATCTTAAGAACTAGAAAGATTGCTTCTGTACACATTATTGTACAAAGCTTACATTTTGACAATTGGAGGCAAATTATTCAAGGTTGTTAAATAAGCAAAATTAGCTTCCTCTTTCCCTCAGAAAAAAATTTAAACATCTACAGTTAATTGGCAACTTCTGAATATAATTTCAGCTTTTATCTCTTATTCAAATTCCCAGTCAAACAAACTACATCTAGCAGGAAAGTTAGTCATTTATAAATATATTTTACTGTTATTCTCTGCCAGGTAACAATGTATTTCAGTAGTATATCATGGACCCTCATTCACCAACAGGAGCCATTTTGTGGAATTTATTCTGCCACTAGTGTATACAAAACACAATAGGAAAGTCTTCCTTTTCTTCAATGTTCTTTGTTATACCATACCTAAAGTAATGGTTATTTTTAAAGTTGAGGTCTACTCTCATAAAATTATTGAAGAGAATTTTAAGACTGATATGTATCTAATCTAAACAGCTTGAGGTTTAAATTGTAAATTCAGAATACTCTTAGGAATTTCTCAGTAAACTATAGGTTGAAATATATTCGCATTAAATAGGTGTTGAATAATTCCAATAAATGAAAATATTCAAGGAAGAAGTAATCATTTGCTTACAATTAATGAACAGTAGAAACACCTGTATTTATGAATAGATTTGTTTGCTGCAAATAATTCTCCTGATAGGTATCAAATTTGATACAAATACTGATTTGATAGGTATCAAAAGATACCTATTTTCATAGTATTTCAGGTTACAGCATAAAAAGACAGGACAGTCTATTTGTAGGGCTTTTAAGAAAAATTATAGAGGCTTTTCAATTCAAAATAATAAGGGATTACACAAATTTCCATGTAATCGCCTTTCAAGTCTAATATGACAGGAAGTTGTTTTAGGTCTCTTCTTATGCAGCACGAAGGAAGTAATAAGTTCTGTTTTATGAAAAAAAAAAAGTAAATCCAGCAATCAGGATTCAGTAGTAAGCTTCTTGCTGCAGTGGCCTGTGGCTGTTATAAATTGCTCAGTGTGTTTTAAATCCTTGGACTTCTAAGGGAACAAAATGAAATGTTGTCATTCCTTTTTCTTGGCCGGTTTTATTTCCTTTTGGGTCTGTTAAGAGTCTTGTTATCTTGATTCTCCTACATGGAGGGTTTCAAATTTATCAAGAGCCATCTATTGCTGTCATTCTGTTTCATGGTCCAAATCTAGAATCTCCAATGCTCGTCCTAGTGTTTACTGACATTTTTTTTTCATTTTTAGTTCTCACTGGAGCTGTCATATTCAAAGATCAGGTAGAAGGTAATGTCTTTGATGTTTTCAAAGGTTGTAAAGATATTTCTCCCCCCCCAGCGTTATGAGTTTCATTTGAACACATGGAAAGAAATCTGAATTTTATAGATTTATCTAAACAGTGATCCACTTGAACCAAATAGGTCCAAAAACTTCTAGTACATATAACTTTTTGTGTTTTTTTAAATTGTTTATCCCTTTGTACTGTGAACAGGGTTTACAAATAAATAATAAACAACCTTTGACTATCATAAATGTAATCCACCACTGAATTCAGGTCTCTGTTCCCAGCCCATAGTGTATGCATATCTATTATCTCCCCATCAATGTAACTCTGGGAAATGTGAGACTTCAGTGGGCTTCCTGCCAGGTTGCAGTGACTGAAAGATCCTTTACAAGAACAAGAAATATTACAGACTCAGTTCACAAAAGTGTCCCAAGGCTATGTTAGGTTCCTCTCCAATGTATCTTTCATGTACCTCATCTTCCTTCAACCTTGTTGGGATTCAGCACTGCAATACATTTTCTGTGCATAAAAATACACTTCCTTCATGTTATGATGGCATAGGTTACCAAGAGTGATTTATTATACGCCTTTTACTATGCCTCCCTTTCCAAGACCACCACAAACTGCTTTTACAGACATTTCAGCCAATTTAACAGGGGCAGGTACAGCTATAGCCCCTGTAGAGACTTCTCACAGGTTTCTAAAATCACTCTTTCCCCACCACTTAATATACTGGTCTCTGCAAAACAGTAACTTAAACCTAACTTTTCTGCTTTCTCTGTGCTTATGCAGGTTCTCCTAACTATGGAGTCACTAAGCTCCATAGTCTGATCCAAGTTAACCCAATCTTGGTTTATATGGTTAAAAGGACAAACATTACTCCATAGTATTAGCAGATTCTGCGTTGGTCCAAAGGCCCATAATTACTAGTTCCAGGTCTATCAAGTACAAGAGCAGAACAAACATGGTCTGAAGCAGAACTGAGCACAATGGTCTCATTTTTATCAATTTGGCCAATGAACACAGTGCAGAGGTGAACTTTTATACAGCCTTAATATGTGTCAAGCTGAGCCCAGCCAGCAGGCAATCCCCCAGACAGCCACAGAAAAGATCCTAGATGCCTTAAAATTTGGTTTGCTATGTTTGCTCAAACAGCAGTCTTGGGGTCTTGCTTATGTCTCCAGTAAATGTTCTTGTCTCCTTAATGACACCAAATGACACCACAAAGTGTGCACACCTCACCTTACCTTACCTGACCTGACCTGGTGATCATTAAGCCTGAGTGACTGATGATGTCCCTGGTCTGCCAGGGTAAAACTGATAGCACCACATGGATTTTTCACAGTTAAAGGCTTTCTTTGATATCCTAACAAACCATGAATTATGGTTGTAGGTAAGACAGGTCCTTGAAGACACAAAAATAGCTTGAAATTTACTTATTACAAAATTCCAACTTTTGAAACAGTCACAGATTAAGAAAGGATAAAGCATATAGTCCAGGATGGCTGTTCTGGATCTACATTGCCTTTGAGTGCTATTTTCAAATCCAAATAGATGGATTTCTTTGGAGACATAGTATCCATGCCTGGATTCATGCTGATCTTTTCTGAACTCTTCCATCATCAGATGAGTTTGTGAGTCTCAGAGCAGACCTGATGTCTTAAGTCCTCAGTGAAAATTCACATCATAGGATTTGAGCAAAGCCCATGCTAAAGCTACATTCCCCAGCAAACTCTCTACTTTTCATATTTCTTTGGTGTAATTCATGCACGCTTTTATCAATTTATCTGAATGCATTCAAAGAAATCCATTAAAGTGAGGCTATCTCCATCTTTGAAAAAGGAAAAGGTCCATTCAAATCCTGTAATAAAGAGTTTGACCAAAGGTGACAAAACCAGTAGAAAATTCAGAAATTATTTATACCCAAAATTACTTATGTTGGGTAGTGTGGATAGCTTTGAAAAATTAACTGTAGCGTAAGAAATATTAATTAAGGTTTAAAGAAGCTGAAGTCCATGAAGATGTTTTGTGACAGCTCCACAAAATTAATTACAACAGACTAAAAAATCTAGCTATAAAATAATATCCAGCTTTTGATTAAGACTCTAATTCCAGCTGCTGTACTACAGCAATGTCAGTAATGTAGACTTCTGTCTGCGGATCTGAGTCAAGATTTTTGCTTCTATTTGTGCTGGTGGTATTTTTGGAGTTACACCTCTGGAACAAAACTGGGGCACTTAGCTGCCACAGAATGTGTGTCAGACACCTTTTGGTACCTGACTGCCAGCTTCTCTTCTTGACTTCTTGTTAAATCTAACTTATCCCACGAGTTATTGTTATTCAGATTCCCCATGAGCTTTGCTCCTGATATCCCTATGCAGATCCCAGTCCTTATCAGACTGAACTTCTGTGCCAGTCTACTTATTAGTTTCATCTTACCACTGCTTTCCATGGCCAAGTCAAACTGGTTTTCTCTCAAGCTATCTAAGCCTAGCATGGCCTCTCTTAGAAAAGCCAGATGATTTTTTCTTCAGTCTCTTTATATATTGTCTTGAGCAGTCCAGAGCAAACCTAAACAGAGACGAATTTAGGAAGTTCTGCCCTGCTCTTTCTGCCATGGTCTGGTTCATACACAGGTAATTTATGGATATATCAGAACAGTTCTGTGTTGGAGTCAAGTAAGACTGGACAAGTCTTAGAGAAGATGGATTATTTTTTTCATCTGACAAAAATTTAACAAGCATGTAACATTTATTTCAGATTTATTGTTTGGACAGGAGCAATAAAGTTCAGAACCCTAATACACTGGAAATTTTTAGTTCCTCCTCCGAAGAGAATTTTTTAGTGAAGGCTTGTATATGTTGTTCTTACCACAGCCTAAGTAATACATTTTTTCCTGATTCCATTCTCAAAACTATATGAGTAATTAGAGGAAACTACAGAATAATACAACCCAAATATCTCAAATCTGGTGGTCATAAGCATGAAGAACTGAGAACTAGAAGTCTTCCAAGCAGCAGTGTCAGCCAAGGTAAAGATTTGAAAACACTATCAGTTCAGTTTCTAGGAATTACTGTTGCAATCCTTTTCGCACTTACTGATCACAAGTTAATTGTGTGAATGGAGATTCAATTCTATTTTAAAATAATTTATTTTAAATAACTGCCTTCTACTCTTTCAATTTTGAAAGCAACTTTCAGGTTAGTTACTAGGGAAAGAATATTGGATTTATTTACAGTTCAACAACATTTAAATCAAATTATGTCGAAAGTTGGGATTCAATCACTTGGATTCAGTAACATGATTTAGAATAAAAACCAAAGAACATTCTTGGGGTGAAATGAATAATCTCAAATCAATCTAGAAGCAATCTGATTAAGCTGAAACTATTTAAAGATTAGTGACTGGTATGTACGTAGGAATATTAGAGATAGGATTTACTTTTACCACATTTATATTTAAATTCTATTAGTGGATTTTTTAATCAACTAGGTGCTACTGAAAAGGCTAAATTAGAAAATAAACACATACAATTAGTTTGTCACTTGCTTACTCATTTCTTGCTCTGGATTTCTTATAGGTTCAAACACTCTAAGAAATATTAACCTCTGGAAAACACAAAGATAATTTAATACTTCAGCATATTTCAAATGCAGCACTGAAAATATAATGTTGTTTACAGTTTAATTCTCATTACACACAGATATAAAAATACAGAAATTACATATGCACACACGAGTACAACTTACAATACAATATAGAAATACAATACAACTTACAATACAATATAGAAAAGTGAGGTACATTAGAGTGTGGCTGAAACACTGTGCTCTAGATTCTTGTTGTCAAAGTATGCATGTCTTGGGTCATTTTGGGGGAAAAGATTCACTGACAGAAAACAGTTTAAACACAGAAGCTGAACTAAATGCAGTATTTTAAATCCACTGAGTTTCTAGCAGTGGTTCTTTAAATGCAGTATAAGTAGCACTGATCCAAAGTAAGATAATTTTGCACATGTGGTCCAAATACACTGCAGTATAATGCTGTACCTTCAGAATAAATGCTAGTGTAAGCTTGAGTCCCTGGGCTGGCTAGAAACTGATATAAGGTACAAGAGGGAAAAACTGCTAGCCTTGTGTCAAAATTCAAAGACTCAGTTCCCTTTTGAAGGCAAGAAACATGAAAATCAGTTGAGACAAGAGTGATAGACTGGGGGGAAGAGGTGAAGCAATACAATCCTACAAATCACAAAGCCTTCTTTTTCTTTTAACTGTCATATGGACTCTGTATTTACTTAGACCAGGCTATAAAACTCCATTTTATAAGTAATGAAAGCATAAAAATGCATGGCAAAACTGAAAACCTCAAGCAAACCAAGCCATTACTAAGAAATAAGTGAAAATCACCGTTGACAATAATCCTCAATTTGAAAATAATCCTGCCTCAAGGACAGCAGGTAGAACTCAGAGTGTGTATTGAGCATAGGCAGCAAGGTTGAGGAGCAGAGGGCAGGCTGGGGAGATCTGCAGGGGTGGCATCCATGGGAAAATGGTCAGGACCTGCCCTGTGGCACACACAGTCTGTTCCAAGCTGTGGCAATAATAAAAAGGAAGAAACAGTTCTCAGAGTGAGCCAGAAGTGTTTTAAATGTTTTTAGTTTTGAGGGGTTTTTGTTCCTCCTAATACCCTAAACTAATTAAATATTTATGTTAATTGGCAGTAAATTAAATTCCCCAGTTTGAATTTGTTTTGTCCGTAGCAATAATTGCAAAGTGATTTCCCTGCCTTTATTTTAATCCACAAGTTTTCTCACTCTTGATTTTCCTGTTCTCTCCTCCATGCTTCCCAATTGCCTGCCAGCCAGCACTATGCCCACACAGGATGTTATTACAAATATCAGTTGTCAGAGAGAACAAACACCATGAAAACACCCTCTCACAATAAATAAATTCAGTACCAGGGAAAATGGTCTCCACAAAGCATATTCCCTCACTATCACTCTTCCAAAAACTTCAGACCTGAATCTTATTTTAGTTACATTTATTACTGTTATCAATATTGGTTATTTTACCTTATGGCAAGGCCACTTCCATCTGAAACCATGAGGACTAATACAGGTTTCAGACCTTTTGAAATGTGATCTTTACTAATGAGGAAGCTGGGGGGAAAAAAAAAAAAAAAGGAACCCTGATTTTACATATCTACTATATGGGATACCACATGGCATAAAATAAAAAAACAGATAGTCACTTAAAATGTAAATTTGTAAATATTTAAGAATAAAATTGATTTTGAATGTAAACATCTACATGATATTAAAAAGGAAACACTTTCATAAACAAAATTAAGTTCTATTTAGATATTTGAAAATCTTTTTCTAGATTGGTTATTACCTTCTATGTGTAAGGCATACATACATATTTTCTTACCAACATACAGAGTACCCGTGACATTACCTGCATTTTTAATAAATTAAGGACTCGTTATTTGGGAATTGTCACATCATCCAGGAGCCACTGTGGCAGTCACATCCACAGCACCTGAGCTGGGACCAAAGTCCCTTTTGCAGCTGCACACCCACACTCACAGCCAGACTAAGCTTCCTCACTGGCTCAGCCCCAGATATCGCATAGCAGAGTCTCGGTCAACTCAATCCTTAAAATAATTTAATCACTATGGAATAACAAAATAACAGCTTGAGCTGGGTGCCTCCAAGGATGGACCCCAAATAAAAGAAACCTTGGGCTTTTATACTGTCACAGTCTAAGTGCAGGAAAGTCTGGGGCCATCAGCTCCTGCTCTATGTCTGAGTGTCCAGCGCCCTGGATGGGCCATAGGTCCCTGTGCCCTTTATCCAAAAGGGTGGCAGTTTATTGCCTCTTTCCTGGGGCTCTCACCACCCAGAGCTCAGTCTGCAGCTCTCAGTACATCTGCACACTGAGATATATTCCTCAATACTTTTACATCAAGCAACAGACACTAGTGCAGAAATTTTAAAGAAAGCTGAGGCTGCGCCTGCTCCAGAATCAGGAGCACTATAGCTATTTCAGCACAGCTTTACACCACAGCAGGAAACTTATATTGGAGCAGGGATCCAGGCAGATGCACTGGTGTAGAAACCATAACACTATTCTCTGTACTGCTGCATGGACTTGCAAGCTCCCGTGGTTTCTGGCTGAGTTATTTCCACATAGTCACTCTCTGTTTTGCAGCATAAGCAGACCTGAGAATGCCCCTGGTGAGCAACAGAGCAGTGGTGCACCCTAACTTTTTCATCAGTACAAAGTGTAACCTCTCTGCTATCAACAGGAGATGGAAGTATTCACAGGTGCTGTACTCAGCAAAATGTAGAGCTGGACTACACAGTAAATCATCGTGTACAGAAGAATTGTCTTGTATGTTTTGGAGAGCAGTAAAGAAACCTAAAAGTCACACAACCCCATTTCTATCCAGCAGTGAATCAAATGTCTCATCTAAGCACATTTGAGTGCTGTGCTGTAAGGAACTGGCTTAGACTTCACATTTTAGAGTTCACATCTGGTGTGATTAATTTACCTGGTTTTTCTTTTACAATATGGTAAATAGAGTGACATATCTAGATAATATATGCCACCACTAACTGGGTTATAGCCAGAAAACATTGAACAAGAATGTATTTTGTGTTTTGCTTTCGTAGAAAATTTCCCTAGTGTCTTGCTGGCGATATGACATTTTATACAAAACAAACAGCTATGATTAAGGAACAAATGGTTTTTGCTTAATTCAGTTTTAAGTCTCATCAGTCTTTTTTTTCTCATTAGATGTTTTTTTTCCAGCTGAAATTTGCAAGAATAATCAACAGGCACTGTTAAAAAAAAATGTGTTTTTCTTTCTGTGGGGTTATTGCTATTTATAATTGTGAATATAAAAGACAACGATGACTCTAACATCAGAAACATTAGGGAAGCTCCACCTTCCTTCTTTTTTAGGAAACTGTCTTGTCTCTCCCCAGTCAATGTATGGTAATATTAAATGTAGGCAAAAGTGATAAAACATTCCTGAATCTCAAAGTAAAATCTGTAAGTTTATCCAGTGTGATTTGAACTGAGAATGGGCCTTGAGCTTAGCACTGCAACCCAGACACTAACCAGAACTTCCACCATTTCAGTTCCATGTAGACTAAACTCTTGATTTGGACCTTGGTTTGAAAAGACATCAGCTCCAGGCACCAAGTCTATGATGTCTTCCCAATAGTGAAGATACTTGGTTTTAACATTCTTTTTTAATTTGTGTTCTACCTGTCCTCTTTCTTCATTCTTTCCCAGTACCACAGTATCTTGCTCTCAGTTTTTCGCACCAAACAGTAGATTGAAATCATATCACATTCCTAGAAATATTGGATCAGTTACTGTCAATTCCTAGCTACTCCAACAGGTTATGTTTATTTGCACTCACTTCTAGACTAAGAAACAAACCATGCTAGCAACAAAAAGCTGCTCTTATGATGGAAGGCAATTTTTTTTTTCTGAAAATATCTGGATATTTCTACAGACCAATGTTTGAGACAGAATCATGTGATATTGACTGATGAGTAATTCAGTGACTTTCAGTTACATAAAACACTTAAAATTTTAGGTCTGTAGAGTGGAAGAAAACATAACACCATAATGTTAATTTCATATTCAGCAATGAATATAGTTGGAATCCATAGCTGAGCACAGTTTAAAGCTTTGGTTAAGCAATTTTTATTTATCTAGAAGTGAATATTCTAGAAATAGAATTCAAATAGTAGCTATGACACTATAAACTCTCCTGATCAATAGGAACAAAGTAAATTTAAGGATTAAATCTTGATACTAAAACAGCAACCAGTGGGAAAGAGCAAGCTACATTAGCCAGACACAAAACGACCATACTGAAGTTATGTATTTTGGTTGCTCTCCAATTGAAATAATGAATCACCAGAAAAGCACACTGGGAAAAAAATGCTTCCATAAAAAGTAAACCTACATCTAGAAAACAGATCTCATAAACAACAACAACAACAACCAACCAAAAAAAAAAAAAAAAAAAAAAAAAAAAAAAAAACCCCCCCAAAAANCAAAAAATACTCCCTCAAACAAAAAACCCTCACAAAATAAACCCCCAAAACAACCACCTTTTTTTTTTCTATTTATCAATCTAATTTACTCATTACAAGTCTAATAAATTACCAAAAAAACCCCCAACTTCTAAGTCTTTTTCATAGAGAATTGTTATTGCTTCAGAACAAAATCTAGATAAATTCTTACCTCTTTTGTGACATTTCTCCTCATTTTCTTTGCATTATCTGATCAGGAACGTCAGGTCTTTATGAGGATAATTTCCAAGTAGAGCACTTCCAGTATGTTGCTGAAACACACACAGCAAACTCCTTTAGAGAATTATGTGTTAATAGAGATAGAAGAAAACCGTGGCTCAAAGTAAATTCAAAGCGATGGGTCCGTCTGCTTCAAAGTCTCCCTGTAACAATCTACAACACTCTGCTAGTTCTCTATTATTCTAGGAGGAAGAGTCTAATCATCAGCCCCATAAATCAGCAGAGTGGTAATGGAGACAGTGGGACTCTGCTGATTTATATTGAGACAGAGTCAGGCCCAAAGCTTCTATCATGTTCTATTCTGAATCAATAGACAGAAAAATGCAAAGAAAGAAAAATACATTACAATGTAATTTAGCATAAAGAAAAGGACAAAATTTTGAGAAGCGTTGTGTTGATTGTGTTAGTTTTCTTAGTATTGGAAACAGTATATAGGTTTGATACTTGTCTGGGGAAAAAGGAATTTAAAATACCAGTCTCCCATCTATCACATAATTCACAAACCTCTTAGTCATAGTACATTCGTTGAAGACATTTGTGTTACTTAATCACATGCTGGTGTTACAGGACACAGCTGAATTTCCATCCCAGGTATAGCCCCTCATCATGAGTTGTCATCCCTCACCCATCATCAAAACTGTGGTCAGAATTGACACTGCAATCTGCAGCAACAGAGGTGAGAGTCTGAGATGGAGTTATCTGTAGTGTAAAGGTCTACCTATTCACCTTTAAAAATGTCAAAACCGTCATAGCCTTAATATTTAGCTTTGCTTGACAGTTCCTGTAGAAACAGAGAGGGTCTAAAAAATTCTGAAAAAGAACGATTATTGACACCCGTTCTTTGCTTTGCATCTCTTTAAAGTATCTGAACTGAAATGCATATTCCTGCATTTTCTATAGCCTGTTACCATCCAGATTATCTTGTTCTAGGCAACATGCTCACATTCTGGACTTAGAGTTCTGTTTCCAAATTTTGTCACCTGAATTCCTCACATGAGGAAATGTAGGCTATCTTCTTGAGAATTCATCTTAAGGAATTATACTCTCCATTATGTTCTCATTGTGTGTTAGTTAATCAAGAACACATTAAATTTGCTAATGTTAGTAGAAATATGTTAGCGAAAGAAGCTGAGAGAAAACTAGACCATGAGGATAGGTCTGTTTTTTACCTGGTTATTAGCACATACAAAACAACCAGTGTTATGTCATCCCTCAACATAGATTGAAAAGTATTTAGAGTGATATAACTATATATTAGGGAAAGAAGGTTAACTAAGATGAGGATACATTTTCCCAAATATAACTTCCCAAATGTGCTAAATTGTGGCCTTGTTACTGCACATACTTTCTCTCTTGCCCAGGATGCTAAGGTTTCTAGCACAAAAAAAACCCAAACAAAAAACCACCAAAAACAAAGCAAGCAAAAAACCCACAAGCAAACAAACAAAACGTCCCAAAAACAAACAAACAAAAAAAACCAACCAAAACCAAACAAACTCCAAAGAAACAAAAGACAACAACAACAAAAAAAATCCAAACCAGTATTTATTTTTTGATTGATCAGTTGATGAGTTGTTGAGTTGTTCACATCAGCATAAATCCAGATAAATTCCCTTGTGTCAGAACACTTTAAAGCACTTTAAAACTAGAATCTGGTTCATTTTTCATTCTTTCATAACTCAGGATAGGAACAGCTTGTTCAGAGCTCTTTCTTCTTCTGAACTCTCACTTTGTCATCTTCTCTACTTTTAGAATATTCTCGTCTTTTCCTCTCTCTCTTTTTTTTTTTTTTTTTTTTTCCCCCCCCTTTTTCTCCCTGCTTGGAATAGTTCCTTGTTTCCAAGTCTTTTTCATTTTCTGATATTCATTTACCTGCTGCTTTTCTACCACCAGCGTCATGCATGTATTTTTTTTGCTAGTAACATTTTTCATTAGCTGCTAGTGAACTCTTATTCTTGAGGCAGAATCTTCTGACTGTACTGAAGCTGCTTTGTTGTTAACAGTCTCTTTCAAAGAATCACAGTTCAGGGGCTTAATGTTCTTAGAATTTTTTATTTAGTTTTGACGATTGCTATTTTCAAAGTCTATTTATGGTATATTCCTGCCATCTTTTTCTGTCTCAGCTCTTTTTCGAGGTAACAGAATGGCTGAGGCTTCAGGACATTTGTTTTCACTTTTTTTTTTCCTGTGTAAAGACAGTATGTTTCCCGTGTAAAATCAGTACATTTTAGAACAATATTTTCCCGATCATTTGATTTAATTTTATCTGTTATCTATAGATAACAGCATGATACATATGTATTCCTCTTGAGAGAAGCATCTGCATTATTTAACTACTGAGCTTTCAGTAAAATGTATCTATAACACTGCCATCCAACATATCACTGCAGTGTAGTGTAGTATACTTTACACTCATCTGCCTCCTTTTGATGTCTCTTTATCCATGCAAACATTCTCAAACACATGAACAGAGATAGTACTGCAGTGGATCTGCTTATTTCACACTGTTTAAAATGCAAACTTTTTCCTGGTTTTAGTACTAGATGGACTTATATGTGTAAGATAATCTAGGTTTTCTTCCTAGACATGCATCTCTTACTTATGCTAAATTAATCGCTTGGACTGTTATTATTTTGAATTACTAAATAGTAAAAGTCTTATCCTTTAGTAAGCCTCAAGGTCTCCTTCATGTCTCATACACAAGTAGACTAAGCTTCAGAGGTATATTCTGCAATTTTCTTGTGATTAATTGAAATATTCAATTACTGAAGTTTGGCTGCCTATTTTGTGCGAATTAATTACTTGGTATGTTTTCTTTTTTCCTTTTATGTTATTAAATACAGTGACAAAGCTGACTGTGTGTCAAGGCAAAGAGCATTACCACACCTGAGGCAGTCATATAGTTAGAGTGAAAAATATAATTAGATGGTGTCAGCAAAAAGTATCAGGTAGGCTAAAATATCTTTCATCTCTGCATAATTCTATCACAATAAATAATAGCAACTGATCATTATAGGGGTAATTCCTTGGTAAGGAGTGCGATCATGTGTCCTCATTTTCAAGAAATAGCTACCTTTCATACAATGAGAACAGTTTTTGGTTTCAATTTGTTTGAAAATCCATGTTCACAGTACCAATCCTTTTTTCTTAGCAGCCTAAGACAGAAGAGTTTCTCTCTTTAGGTCATGCTTTGGTGTCACGGTTTAGGAATGGTACTCCTCAATTTAGTGCTTCCACTGGAAAACTACAAACCGTGCTCTGGTTGCTATCTCCTCCCTCCCTGACCCATCCCTGTGTGGTGGGATGGAGAGGAGAATTGAGGGTACATAAAGTAAAGATCATGGGTTGAGATAAGAAAAATTTACTGGAAACAGCAATGAGATAAGAAACGAAGAGTAACAGCAACAGCAACAATATTGATAAAAGGATGTACAAGAAAGATGAATGACTCACACAAAAAGAAAAGATCACCACACAGGAACCCACAATACGCAGGCCATGGCCACACCACCCCAGAAGAGATTCCCTTGCCCTGCCCCTGGCAACGATGTGAGGTGGTGTAGAACAACCTCCATGTCCTAGCCATACCTCCCTTCTGGCTACTGCAAAACAGAACCAGGACTATTGGCTTATTAAAAATTTGTATTACTGAATGTTTCTTGGCTGTTCTGGGGTCAGAGTAAACCAAGCCTCACCGGTAGGACAAAAGAACTTATTTACTTCTTTTTAAACTTTTTAGGATCTGAATATGGCATGCTTATAATCCTATTTTTGTAAAATTGGATGCATTTCAGTTTTTCAGATAATAATTTCTAAAGAGAAGGTGTTTTGAGGTAAGGAGAATTATAGTGAAAATGTGGTTACCTGACGACATTCTCTCCTTTCTCTCTGTCCTGTACCTCACTCCCAAGAAAAAACTGTTGGAAAAGAAAGAACAAAAGGATATTCAGATATTATTTTAGTCTAAATAACTTACATTATTTAAAATTATGTATGCTATTAATTTTAAAAATATGTATTTTATTAATCATCATATTCATTTTGCATGCAATTAAAAGAATTTTTCACCCCAAATAATATACTCTCTATTGCTTTTCTAAGAGATCTATGTACAGGAGAGTATCTTGTACTCTCCTGCCAGATTTGATTTCTTTTGGGGTCTGGTATTTGGTCTGTGGATTTTGGCATAATCTCATTTCAACTGCTCTCCAGGGTGCTTATGATATTCATGTTGCTGAAGTTTCTCCAGAAGGCCGTGATCAAATCTGAATGCAGCTCTCTGTACACCACGCACTTCTATGCCACAGAATATGGATGAGATATCAAGATTTTAAATGCACATTGTGGGATAGATCATATCTCTTTTTTAAGATAGGATTCTATCTATAATCTTTATGAGAAAAAATTCACATTGAATAAGTATGAACTATTTCTCCCTTTGACTAATGCAGAATACTTCACCTTATGTAAAATGTATAAGGCTTTTGGTTTGTTTGTTACTCTTCAATGGAAAATTCAAAAAGAACTTAATTAAAAAGAATAGATGTAGTATCATAAAGCTGAAACAAAAGTGTAATTTCAGAGACACTAGTATTTTATAAACTTTTATTTTTGTGATTTATAATTAAGGCAAGTAGTAGAAATATAAAGTTTATTTTTTTCTAATGAAAGATTAAGTTACTTGTAGAAAAATTACTTCATTAACTCAAGAAGTGACAATGGTGAACACAAGGAGAAATGATATAATAGAAAAGATTTTGAAAAAGTAAAAGTGAAGCTATCTGGGAAAGTGGAAGAAAAGAATTATTAGTTAAAAAGAGCAATTGCATAAATTATTCCAATAACGTTCCTATAAAAGCCATCAGAGTAGTATCAGTAATATGCACATTTTATGAAGCAGGTGCTACTGAAATGATACTATAAATTGAAAAGAAAGAGTCAAATCATTTGCCAAGTGATTAAAGTGTTGCAATTTATTATACTTTTAATGTAATATTTTTGTGGGATATGAATAAGTTTTACAACATGTAATATAGCAATTTCATTCCTTGTGATCAATACCAACTTAGCTGTAATAGCCTGTTCTAAGATTTATTATCATATTTTGCATCTCATACATAGATAAAGGTAGTTATGAAAAGAATAATGGAATTGACTGGTTTTAAAAAATTTTAAGAGCTTCTAGTGAGGAAGGAATGCTTCCTTTCAGGTACAAGATGCTTTACATTCCCACATAAGGTCTGCCTTTAGTGTTTCCTCTCTCATCCCCCTCTAGTTAACTGCAAAATTAAAACTTTATTAATGCGTTTATTTATACCCTGAGGTCTAATTTGCAACATTTTGTGCCCCTAGTACCATAAATATATATAGCTAAATAGATATATAGAGAGATGTAGATGTAGATGTAGATGTAGATGTAGATGTAGATGTAGATGTAGATGTAGATGTAGATGTAGATGTAGATGTAGGGAAGAAAGAGCCCTGTCACATTGACTTCCATTCTATATCCAAATTTGTTCTGGTGTTCCATATTTTGATTTCATCTTATCTCTTACAATTGCTGTAAACAGTGTCATTGAAAACAGTGTCAGTATAATTTGAAGATGTTGATATCTCGCACAATCAAGCTATAATGTGTGATTGGATTGCCACCTTCTTTTCTTGTGATTAGTATTATACTCTACAGAGAGATTTGTTGATTGATATCAGCCAATTTAATCAGAAATTGAGGGTGTCATCTCATAATAATCAGTTCCAGAAAAGAAACTTTGAGAAAAAAGGTTGTTAGAGCAAGATCATGGTGAGAAGCTTTTTTTTTTTTTTTTTTTTTTTTTTTTTTTA
>VZSE01014587.1:254890-367958 GCA_013398275.1 Promerops cafer
TTTTTTTTTTTTTTTTTTTTTTGTATTATCAAGTTTTAAAATCCACATATGTTTTTATTAAAGAATCCAGCTTCTGTACATGTAATACTGAAGTTCTCCATTATCTATGCACCCTTTTCGGTTTACAGAAAAAACAACTCTGAGCAATGATGTTGATGCTTATGGCATGACAGTTCTTTCAATAAAGTTCAAAAAGGAACTTTCTTCAACTTGATCAATAGAATGATGTTTTACACCTATTTTTAAATTATAGCACTTTTCCCTCTCTAATGAAAACATTTTATCTATGCAAATGTAAAAGCCACAAAATACATTTTCATTTTCAAATCTCTTCAGGTGGATTGCCTGTTCTCCAAGTGAAATATCTTGAAAAAAAATTAAAGTGTCAGAGAGCCCCAACTTCTAGTAAGAGGCTAAGTTGTCATTTTGACCATACGTATGTAATCCCCTGCTACTTGAAAATACACTCAGAAGTAAATTTACCTTAGACTGTAAAAGGCACTAACAGCACTGGCACATTGATGCCTAATTTAGGAGGCTAGTCTCCCCTCCCAGTGCAGACAGTGCAGACAGATAAGTCTTTCAGGCATCATTTGGAGTGCAAACTCAAGAAAGTATTCACTACATTCAAACCTGCTATCTATATAGCCATCTCGTTGTTTAGACTCTGTCTGAAATAATTGAAAAGGAGTGAGCACATGGACAGGGTACATGAAGCAGTCCCATGTTATGTTGCTGCTTGCAATCTCTCTCTTTCTCTGGCATATTATGAAGAATGACCTACTATGAATGAGGCATAAGCTTCTGCAGAAGAATAATCTTTCCCCATTTTGTTAACTTCTTAGTTAATTTTTAAATAGTTATTTTAATTAAGGTTTGTGTTTTTTTCTCAGCAGCCTGGACCTAGACATATTCCACCTATGCATCACAACATTGCCATAATATCTTTTTGTACTGGAAACATACCTATTTTAGCAAAGTTATTTTGTTTTTGAAAATAAACTGTGCTATCATACTCTAGCAGGCTTAAGTACGCAACTGAACATCCCTCAGTATGAACTTTGGAACTCAGCATATAAAGTCAGATTTTAGAAATAGGAGATTGAGTAGTGAATAGTACAATGCTCTTTCAGTATGCTGCCTTCCTGTGTGTGATATTTTAAGGATATTAAGGCTTACTCCCTCAAGAAAAGATAAAAAATTCTAATTAGCTAAACAATACCAGACCTCTTAATAGATTTCTTTTTTTTAAAGAAAGCATCAGTATTCTGGCAAATGCAACTCAAAAAGTGCACTAGGCATAATATACAGAAAATAACACTTAGCTGTTATTCGTCAAAAAAAATTCAAAGTGCTTTATAGGAAAGGGAAGTCTCAAGTGTCATTACTCTTACAAAGTGCAGAAATTGAGGTATACAGACATAAGGTGACAGCTTCCAAGAAAAAAAAAAATGTAAATGATGCTGTAAATGCTATCTCAAATCCCTATACAATGAACTAATGTCTACCTGTTTCTTTGATTTATATTGCCTTCTTATAACAAGCATGCATATAAACCTTAGACTGTGCTCCCCCTTTGTCCATGCTTGTCTTCCCTAATTTTATTAGTGTAGCTTAGAGGATAAATCACTAGAGTAGCTTGAGACCTCCAAGAGGTTTTTTAGAACCTAACTGAGTCACAGCACCTGAAAAGAGAAAAAGCAAGGAAGAGAAAAAGATGAAGAGAAGCAGGGAGACTGAGAAAAAGAGAGAAATTAATCAACAAAAAAAAAAATGTCCAAAGATCCTGATTTTGTTCAGGTTTTCTTCCATTTCTAATTTCAATACCTTAAACCAACCTCTAGTTAAATATAACTTGATGTTCCTGTTTATCTTTATGGCATATATTTAATGAAATCCTTAAATATTGTACCTATTAGGGACTCTAAGTGCCTCAGTCCTTGAGAAAATAAACTGAAAATCTATTAAGGAAAATGGACTATGCACATTGAATTTTAAATTGAAATTTAATTTGAAATTTAAAGCACTGCACACAGTGAATTTCTGATTTTTTCCTGTTTATTGTTTACACTTTTTCTCCTTAGATTTAAGATCAGAGAGACAGTGGTATCTAAGTTACTAACACAGTGGCACGTCACTGGCATATATATTCATATATATATATAAAATTTATTCTATACTTAAACTATCCTAATCATGTTACATTGCATAGTTGCCTGAGAAGTACACAGAGTAAATGACCAGAGGAACATATTTTTAATATATTCAATATAAGCACTTGCAGTCAGACTGTTTCCAGCATCATCATATTTAACAACCTTAGTGGATTACTTTCTTTGCCAATTGAGCTGATATCACCTAATTAACACAAAGATTTACAAACCAGACAATTGAACAGACATAGAACACAAACACATATTCCAACTGAATGCCTGTTCTGAATTTTGTATATTTGCTTGTAAAAAAATGCCATTTGGCATTTGCAAATTGCACAATGCTTCTCTGTGAGGTGTTTTTCCTGTTTAATTAAATTATTCCTATAATTTAATTGCTCATCAGAAATAGTTACATAACACTCACTTTTTCTTTTCTCTATATGTATTCTGAGGGCTAAAAAGGCTTTCCCTTCCAACAAATCACCTCATCATCATAACAGGGATGAAAAGCATTAAATGAATTCAAAGTCTATGGAACTGAGAAAAGGCTCCACACTCTATGGAACTGAGAAAAGGCTCCACACTCTATGTCCTTGCTGTCTTTCTTGGGAGGAAGCACTGTAATGTCAGGAAAAAAACAACAATATTCTGTGGAGTCTGGAGCTGTATATACTCCAGTAAAAAGCACAGAGAAACCTCAAGTTTTTAAAATATAGTAATACCAGATAAAGATTCCTTCAGTCTTGATATTGACACTGACGAAAGGCTTAAAGTTTAATAAATAAATTTATTATTATATAAATATATAAATATATATAAAGCATATATATAAAGTTGCCCTTGCAATACTTTCTGAAAGAAAACTAGCTGTTGAATTGTAGATTCACAAAGCCATGGGGAACAGTCAAAAACTCCTCCCATGGGAATATGTAGAAGAAGAAAGTTCATGTGGTGTACTCTCTCTGGGAGAGTTTGGTTGCAGTATATTGGAATTTTTTCAGGTAAGAAAGTGTGAAATACTAGGAAAGACAGGGTAAAAGAGATAAATTTTTGTCTCCTTGGCCATTTTTGATACACAGTTTTTCCACCAGTCCAACTGCAAAACCATTAAAAAAGGTTTTCTGTATTTCATGAGATGTTTTCATCTACAATCAAACAGTTATTTCTTATTTTCTTTAACCTCAGGGGGCAAAAAAATTAAAACCAGAAAATGTGCTATTTCCATAGGACCTGTTCCTTATTCCAGATGATTTCTTTCATTATAATTCTGCAAATGAAAAAGCATTTTAAGAAAAAACACATGCTTTCATGATACTCTCCATTCATTTAAAGTTTGTTTTTTTTTAAATCTTGAAATCTAGATAATTATACTTTCACACTGAGATTGATATGATATACTTTCACACTGAGATTGTGAATCTATTTTGCATAGGAATGAAATCATGTAATGGGGTACATCTAGGTGACTTTGAATTCTTGTAGGTTGCAGCAGGACGACAGTAATCTGTGTGTTTTCCTTACCTAGTGCTGTTATATGACTCTCTGACTAAACTTTCCATTTAAAATGATGGCCACATGAGTGTAGGAGGCTAGGAATTGTGAACATCGTCCTCCTGGCATTATTCTAGTTGCTGAAAAAAGCTTTTTTTCTCAAAATTAAACTCTCCAATAGTTTTCTTTTAAATGCTCACAAAAGCAGCACACTCATGATCTCTGGATTTTACTGTCCAGACAGGATTTTTACAATTCTATATTTATCGGTCTCTCTTAGAATGCTGTCGATAAATTCTAGCTCATTTGGAATGTGACTGCTTAGGTATTCACCCAGATTAAAAGGACTCATATCTTTTCAACCTAGTTCCATTGCACTGGCTTCCCATTTGACAGCATATTGATTTTTATTTCTTATTAACTGTCTGTTATTGTNGGAACTGAGAAAAGGCTCCACACTCTATGTCCTTGCTGTCTTTCTTGGGAGGAAGCACTGTAATGTCAGGAAAAAAACAACAATATTCTGTGGAGTCTGGAGCTGTATATACTCCAGTAAAAAGCACAGAGAAACCTCAAGTTTTTAAAATATAGTAATACCAGATAAAGATTCCTTCAGTCTTGATATTGACACTGACGAAAGGCTTAAAGTTTAATAAATAAATTTATTATTATATAAATATATAAATATATATAAAGCATATATATAAAGTTGCCCTTGCAATACTTTCTGAAAGAAAACTAGCTGTTGAATTGTAGATTCACAAAGCCATGGGGAACAGTCAAAAACTCCTCCCATGGGAATATGTAGAAGAAGAAAGTTCATGTGGTGTACTCTCTCTGGGAGAGTTTGGTTGCAGTATATTGGAATTTTTTCAGGTAAGAAAGTGTGAAATACTAGGAAAGACAGGGTAAAAGAGATAAATTTTTGTCTCCTTGGCCATTTTTGATACACAGTTTTTCCACCAGTCCAACTGCAAAACCATTAAAAAAGGTTTTCTGTATTTCATGAGATGTTTTCATCTACAATCAAACAGTTATTTCTTATTTTCTTTAACCTCAGGGGGCAAAAAAATTAAAACCAGAAAATGTGCTATTTCCATAGGACCTGTTCCTTATTCCAGATGATTTCTTTCATTATAATTCTGTAAATGAAAAAGCATTTTAAGAAAAAACACATGCTTTCATGATACTCTCCATTCATTTAAAGTTTGGGTTTTTTTTAAATCTTGAAATCTAGATAATTATACTTTCACACTGAGATTGATATGATATACTTTCACACTGAGATTGTGAATCTATTTTGCATAGGAATGAAATCATGTAATGGGGTACATCTAGGTGACTTTGAATTCTTGTAGGTTGCAGCAGGACGACAGTAATCTGTGTGTTTTCCTTACCTAGTGCTGTTATATGACTCTCTGACTAAACTTTCCATTTAAAATGATGGCCACATGAGTGTAGGAGGCTAGGAATTGTGAACATCGTCCTCCTGGCATTATTCTAGTTGCTGAAAAAAGCTTTTTTTCTCAAAATTAAACTCTCCAATAGTTTTCTTTTAAATGCTCACAAAAGCAGCACACTCATGATCTCTGGATTTTACTGTCCAGACAGGATTTTTACAATTCTATATTTATCGGTCTCTCTTAGAATGCTGTCGATAAATTCTAGCTCATTTGGAATGTGACTGCTTAGGTATTCACCCAGATTAAAAGGACTCATATCTTTTCAACCTAGTTCCATTGCACTGGCTTCCCATTTGACAGCATATTGATTTTTATTTCTTATTAACTGTCTGTTATTGTTTATTAGGTAATGTTCCATCATACCCTTCTTGGCTGATAAATACTTGCTCTCCTGCCTGTTTATAATGATCCACTTCAGGTGACCAGCTGCTGGCAAGAGAATATTAGCATTTTATGGATTAAAATGCTAAGATTATTGATGGAAATGAAAACTCCCAGTTGTACCAACTTCAAAAAGCAAAGAGAATAACCCATGGCCCATTTGTGGTAGAGCATTAAAACAGTCTATTCTAGGAAGTATTCTGGACCATATATTTCTTAAGCATTCAGTAGTTTGTGTAGTCCTATTCCAATAAATACAGAAAACTTGGAGAAATATCATTCTTGTCAAGCACTTCTATTTCCTTTTAGATTTTATCTACTGAGGTTACTGGAGACATGTATTGTCCTTTTTTTCCAGCACTATAATGTGCAGGAAATCACTGTGTGACAACCCAACCCTATGAGCACCCTATGAGGTGGCTTTTCTGTCAAAGGTTACAGTTACAGTGCTATTCCTCTGGCTTTCTAAATATAATATAACCTGGTATTAATGGTTATTTAGAAAACTGTTTGGCCAGTTTTTTTAAATTTGATGTTTGATATAGTTAACAATGGAAGTACTTAGGCACTTTGCTGAAAGGTGAAAAGAAAGCACCTGGTAGAACTTGAGCCTTAACATTATAGAGGGAGCAATAACATATTACAAAACAAAATTTGCCAGTGCGTGGGTTCCTACAGACAACTATGCTAGAATTCTCATTGGCATTAAAGATTTATTTGACTTTCCCACCAAGTAAAAATTTCTAGTCTCTTACTACATATTCTGGAACTGTATGTAATATAATCACAGGGAATCACAATTTATCAATAAATAAGTTGACAATGAGGTTGGACAGTCTCTTATCTCTCAATATTTTTTGGATAGCTATACTCACTGTTTAAGTATTTGCTTAGTCTTTTCAGAGGCTTATCTTGTAGTAACTAAATACATTATAATTATTTTACCTTTGTCTTTTTATGGAGAATGAGAGCCTCTTCCCAGAAAAAAAAACTAATACTATGCTTCAAGACTAGCTTTTAGAGAGAATGATATCAGAAAAAAATAATTTTATAAGCCTATTTTAATCAACATCATTCATGTAAATTTCTCAGAAAGTTTAAGAAATATACTCATTAATTAACCTCCACTATACAAAGAGAATATGAAGAGACTAGTCAGGGAAATGATCCAAACACTGCATAAAGCAGCATAGTTTTTTATGAATCACTCAAGGATTCACACTAGCTAGATTACAAAAATGTAGTGAATTGTTTATTGGATATTAAGAACAGAGATAGAAGTTGACTTTTATTCTTCTCTTATTCTGTTACCCTATTCTACATCTGTCTAACTGGTGGAAAACCAGAAAACCTTTACTTTCCTGTATTGAATTCATGCTGATTTTACATATACTCTTTTACACCCCGCAAGAGACACAATTGGAGGACAATTGGACACAAATAAGGAGAGGCACTTATAAAATACTTGTAGCATGCAAATGCCTGATGACACTATGTCTTAGGAAAAAGAAGTTGAAAATTTGGAAGTATAGGGCTTTGCACCCAGGGAGGAATAACCACAGGTACCAGTACCTTCTGGAAAGCTGATCTGTGGAGAAGCATCTGGGGGTCCTGGTGGACAACAAGCCGTCCATGAGCCACCAGTATGCCCTTGTGCCAGCAAGGCAAATGGCATCCTGGGTTTCATTAGAAAGAGTGTAGACAGCAGCTTGAGAAAGGTTATCAATCCTCCCCCTCCACTCAACCCAGGTGAGGCTGCATCTGGAGTGCTGTGTCCAGTTTTGAGGTCCCCCATTCAAGAGAAAAAAAATGAACTAGTGAAGAGTTCAGCAAAGTGAAGTAGTCCAGCCAAGTTTTACAAAGATGATAAAGAGATTGGAAAGGCTGAGAGAGTTGGGCCTGTTGAGCCTTGAGAAAAGACATCTGAGAGGGAACTTCAGCAATGTCTCTAATTATCTGAAGGGAGGGTGTCAAGAGAATGGAGCCAGGCTCTCCTTGGTGAGGACAAGGGGCATTGGGCACAAACTGAAACACTGTCTCAATATGAGGAAAAACTTCTTTATATAAAGAGTGACTAAGAACTGGAACAGGCTGCCCAAAGAGGATGTATAATGTATTTATCTGGAGGTATTCAAAACCTGGACACAGTCCTGTGGAACTTGTTCCAGAACCTGCTTTAGCAGGAGGGTTAACTGAGCTCCAGAGTATTCCCACCTTCCAAACCCCACCGTTCTGTGACTCTGTGAAATACAGAAATAACAACACTGAAGTTAGGTGATACAAAATAGCACACTTAAACCTCAGCAGCAAGATTTCTCATCAAAAGTCATGGACCTGTCTCTAGAGATTAAGCACAGTCTTTTTGGAAAATAAGGTGAAGAACTATGTAAAAAAAAAAAAAAAGAAAAAAATATAAACATTTCAAAGTAGCATAACATAATTTCTCAGCATATCATGCAGTAAGTTGCAGATATATTGATACCAAAGACACTTTGGAACTTCCACATAACCCAGTATGGCTTGTTACTGCTTTACAGTGACATTCACTCTTCTGCTTGCAAACTGAATCTTTGTATGTCCACACAACAAGAAGCCAAGGCCTTTAGAGTATGCATTCCATTATATTTTCCTGGAAAAGGGAAAGATTACTTTATACCACATAAATATTATGAATATGTTTTCTATAACAAGTTGATTGCCATTCTATTTCCACTTTCCAAAAGAGAAATTAAAAACATTTAGAACGCTTTACATTACCTGCAGATGTGCACTAAAATGTGAATACAAACACAGTTTTGTTCTTATGGGAAAGCCTTTTATATGGGAAGCTAGGATTAGTTTCTGTACAAAAGTCACTTTGGGTTCAACCTTTCTGGTATTCTAAGTGCAGTGCACAACAGCTTTGTCAGACCATTCTCAAACCTACAAAAGACTCATGGGTAGCTCTTGATTTCCAGTAATGTATTGACTCAGTGAATCCATTCTGGAAGTAACTTTCAGAATGAGTTTGTTCCAGGAAAATTAAAATATGCATTTGAGATAAATCCCCTGATACTGCTTTTGGCTTTCTGATGAATTTAATCCAAGACTTCCCCTCAAAATCCTTTTTTACTTGACACAGACACACCTGTACAGTTAAAACATATCCATGGAATAATTCTTGAAGACAAACATCATAGGGAAATATATATTGTTTGAACAAAATTATTTAAAAATTCAAGTTATTATTTAGAGATAGTATTTTCCATTATTCATCCAGTTCAAGTTGGTATTTTTGATACTCCCTTTGAAAAATTATTTACTGAAGAACCATTCCCTGATGCTATGAGTGGGAGCCATTAAACTGTTGTCCTTTAACAAAGGAGCCTTGGTGGGAGCTTGCCTGTGCAATTTTTCTCTCCATTTTTATGACCTGATTTGAGGGAAGCTTATTTTGGCTTTTTGATATCTGTCTATATTTCATTCCTACATTATTGTTTGGCTTTTGGTTCAAGGGCCTTATGTCCTCTGCATATGACTGTTTCTGGCAAATAGCTGCTGCAGTGTTTTAGAATTATTGCCAAAAACTTAGGAACTGCTGTAATGGATTAAACAAGTCATTTTTCTAAGCAGGTCAGATCTGTTGGCCTCATATTAATATTGCTGAAAGAAGTAGGTGTTCAGAATTCAAACATGTCTCAGTTCAAGTCTGTCTTGACTGATGATTTGCATAGCAAAAGAAAAGGGAAGAGTTTTGAACTATTGCCTTTCAGCCTCAAGATTAACCATTTATAACACTTCTCTCAAATTAACCCTGTAAAGTAGTGAGGCTATATGGAATGTGCTTTCATGTTTTTAAGGGTTACTTCTTTACTATTTTTTTCTGTTAGTGGAGTTCAAGGTACAAATGCAGACACATCTTCAAGAAGCATCAGAGCATCCACCCAGAAGAGGATACACACTTATTTGTTACATTTAACAAAAGAACAGAAGAAAGGAAAGGTAAAATTACAGGGAAAGCAATCTTGGAACATTCTGTTCCCTGTAAATTTGTGAAAATAGTTTTGGTTCCTTTTTTTTTTGTTCTGTTTTAATTCTTCCTTTAATACTATCTTTTCATTTGGTTTTTTGTTTGTTTTTTTGGGGTTTTTTTAATCCAAAAGAGGTGGGGTAGTGCCTATCTAAATTAACAGCAGATATGTTTGGCATCAAGGCAAATAAAAAAAACTAAAAAAAAAATGAACCCAAAACCAAACACCAAACATGTTGCACACTGTACTGAGACACTCTGCAGTCATGACTTTTGACTTATGACCAAAACCTTATCATTGAAAACAGTCCAGTGTAACATGATACAGAATATTCTGTTTTGGTTTTTTTTTTTTTTTTCTGGTATTCAACTAACTCTTGAATACCAAAAACCATTTTTCAGTAATTAACAGATGATGCTTCTAGTTAAATTTGCTAACAGTGTTTGTTGTGCATTTTATTCTTGTATTATCAGTGGATGTTTGGACTACAGGCCTTCACACACAGTGCATCTCCGTTCTTTGATGAATTATGCCATTTTTAGTTAATTCTTTTTAAAGTTGTGATGCCTCATCATCCTTTTTGCAGAAAAAAGATTCACTGGAAGCAAAGATACTTCAAGGTTTATTTCACAGTTGGGAAACAAACTGCACCCTGCCTCTGTCACTCTCCCCATATCTCTGTTTCTCACACACCTGATCCGTTTGCATTCAAAACATGACAAACAAGCCATGGATATGATTCCAACAAGGAATAAATGATATTCTAATAAAGTACTATCATATTACCACTGAAGCAGTGAAGAGACTCCCAGTGGCATCAATACAAATTGAGCTGGATCCCCAGAAACCTCTTCTTCCCTGCATTTAGACTCAGTAAACAGTGAAGAGGGCTATCTACAATTTAGATGCAGAAGAATTTAAAAAGTTGACAGTATTGAAGACATAATAGATACCTGATAAAGGCTTCACTTTTAAAACTCTCTGATTTTCAACCTTCTTTTAAAAGAAAGGATTATTTCTCCTTATATTTCTTCTCTTATGAATAGAGTCTTGAAAAAATGATGTAGATCTGAACTGAAGTAACCAGTTTGGTCATCTCTACCTTATATTTATATTTTTACAAGAGAGTCTCTACGCTACCAGGTAAGCCAGTCATGTGAACAGCAGCAGATACAGTGAGACCCTCTGTTTAGTTTATTCAGTCTATTCAGTTCTCTTTTTCTGACTTGATAATAAAAAAGAAAGTACTTTTTCTGATAAATTACACAAACTCAGGTTCAATGTGGCCTTCTACTCTTACCGATGCATTACTACTACCAGTTTGGCCTAGCTGATTGTGTTTTTACAGAGATCTTCATGTATATCCAGAGAATTACGCTACTGGTTTATACACAGGAACTGTGTATATATCAGAAAGCCTAAGACATTTGCTCAGATGTATTTTACAGCACTTTGCAAAGGGAAAGGTAATTTTGTTCATTTTTATTCTCAGTTTTCTGAAAATGTTGGGCACTGTTCTGGAGACTTTCTTCTCCAATTATCTTGTGAGAGCTAGAAAGCCTTCAGGGTATCTTAGAAAAAAATAAGAGCGCATGTGAAAACATTTTAAAGTTGCTTGCCCTTCCCCTTAGAGCAAAATAAGGATAAATGTTTGTCTATTCCTTTATGTTTTTCATTCTCCTTCTCAATTCTTTCCTCTCCCCCTCTCCACCATATTTCCATAGTTTCTCACTTTTATTCCTGAAGATATTATTTGATATGCTCCTTCCCACCTACTTTCAGAAAATAGCTGCAAAAGACTGTAGGTTTCTGTTTGTTTCCAAGTCCTGATCATTAATTTCAGCAAAATATGGCCTGCAGCTTGACTCTTCCACACTGCTTACAATATATATTTTTATAAATTTGGAACAACTTCCAGCAAGCAAAAGTACATACCTCATGAGATATATTAGTCATACAGAGCCTTGTCTGTGGAACACCATCAACAATTTGTCAAGCTATTTATCGAGGTGAAATCAACCAGCACAGCATTTCATACTGATATCAATATAATTGCCTGAACTTGAAAGTTAGGATCCACTTTTTTATTTAGAAACACATTGTACATAAAATATGGAATGAACAAAAAGTATATAATAAAAAAATGGTTAATGTATATCATAAAAAAATTGTCAATTTAGCCATTGACTGATGGCCACATGCACTAGAAAATGAGTGCTCAAGGCTTGATGGTGGCATAGGACACAAAACCACATCACATTTTCTTTATTCAAATACATTTGGTATAATAAACAAATGCAATTTTTAACTGTTGCTCTCATCCATGTAGTCCCTTTTTGGAGGATAGTTGTGAAGGACATGTAAATCTTTAACTCTTTCTACTCACTTCTCTTAACCACTAATTAAGGGGGGATCGCAATATATGCATAAATACTTAATATGCAAATTATTCTGTTTTGTTCATTATAATGGGAAATTTGGAACAGAGCAATTCAGATTCATTTACAGATATAAATCAAAAATATCTCTTTCTCTGATGGTAGCAACAGTACACCACTTCAGGCCTCGATTAGAGGTCATCTTATTAAATGTAGTACAAAACACATGAAACATCTATTGCAAGGACCTGCTCATTTATAAACTAAAGAACAGATCCTTCCAGAGGAAAGGAAAAACTTACTTCCACTGAAACAGATGTGACTTGTGGATGCTACAACAATTTTCTGAAATTGCAATGAACTCCTTTTTCCATTAATATGTCTGTGCAGCAAAAAAATATAAGCTATTTTTCTGAACACTTAATTTAACCATTTTTCTACTAAAATACAGGGAGGGAAGTTTTCAATACGTTCCATGTATTTCACGTAGTAGGCTGATACTGGCTGTAAATATTGCAGTAGCAGCATCTGTAGGATGGGGATTCCTTGCTGATACCTTCCCCAGACTGACAGATGCGTATTATTTCAATCCCTTCACATCAGTTATTAACATTTCAGAAGGACTGTGATTTAGCTATATGATAGGTTGAAGGAAAAATAGAAGCATTATCCCTCTACTGTCACACCTCAGTGGTTTTCAAGGGAAGTAATCCACTACTGATCTAAGAACAGGCAAGTCTTCTCTGTGAGGAACATTTTATATTCTCACAAATAATGGAGGTAGATAGAACTCCATCTATCATATGTATCTGTATCATATAACTTCTTAGAATAGTCATTAGCTTCTGTGCTATTAGATTGGATAAGAGGATTTTTAGTTATTTTTAGTGACTTTTGAATGAAAATGCTTGTGCTTATGATTTTTTGTTTGTTTGATTGGTTTAATGTACTTGAAACAGACTAGGATATAACATAACATCCATCTATATACATTGTACTTTCCAGAATATGTGAATGCTAATTTTTTCCAACACTGACATTCTGCTATATCAAATAAGATCCCTATTCAGCTTTAAAGAAATAACTGTGTTATAAAAATCAGCCTGGAGAACTGCTCTGTTAAATAATGAGTCTTATTATATTTATGTACACTTAGCAGTGAACATTTTACACCCACATACCTATACAAATGCATAATTCAAATTTTTCTAAAAATTCTGACTGAAATTTGAAAGGCAGAACAGGCTCAGTATTGTTGGTTTTCCTCACCGTTTTATTAGCTGTAGTAATCTAACTTCTGTGGATGAAGTAAAAAAATTTATAGATATGGAATCATGTCTACAAAAAAAAAGAAAAAAACCAAAACATAATTGTAAAATGATCCTTATAATGAAATCTCACATGAAACATACCAGAAGCATGCTCACATGAAACATACCAGAATTTTATGCAGTTCTCAATACCTACAATGCTCACTATGAAAAGTGAGCACTGCTCTGCAATTCTGCAAAATCATTCAGTATTTTCTGCAGAAGTTTAGAAGGAATAAAAAAGAAATTACAAATTGCAAAGAACACTGTTGAGCTGAAAAAAATTCTGGGGTATAAAACTTGAAATTTTTCTGATTTGAAAAGATTCCAAAATCTTTTGATGGCTGGCTAGTACATGTATGATATCTTATCTTTTCAGAGGCCTGTGCTGTCATTACCCAACAATGTAGCTCATACTAGCTTTTCACAAAAGCCTCCAAATACAATTGTTCCATGGACTATACCAACAGCAAATGAGTGCAGACTGAAACTGGAAATTTAGTCATCAAAATTAAACATTCATAAATCAGACTTAAATAAAAGCCAGAACAGAGAGGCTACTCCTTTTCAATACACTTAGAAATAAATTTAAAATATCAGTGCTTTTTGGCAGACAAAACTTCTTTGTGACAATAAACAAGACTCTGGCATATGACTTCTTTGAAAGACCTTGAACAACCTCTTGCAAAACCACACCCTCTCTGACAATAAGGAAAGTTCAAATAGCGAGTCAGCCTGTTTGCCAGACGTAAATTATGTCATTCCTATGGTCAATATTCCAATGAACATACTTTCTTTGTCTATTTAGGGGTTATACTTGCAGCTGCAAAATACCATTGTTCTTGCACCTCCACTAGCTTTAGCACTAGGGGAACAGCCACGAACAGAATCAATTCTTTGCATAATAGTTCCAAATTATCCATGTGTATCAATCTCATTTAATTCAGAGGTGATGCACTGGTGTGTTAATCACTGTGTACTAATCAGTACATTTTACTGAAATATTAGAAGTTTAAGTTAAATCTGATTATGTATCTGAAGTATCGTTTTTTAAAAAGTAGACCAGGGAAAATGACATAGTTGTTCTTAGTAAAATATTAAACTGCAAATCAGTGATTCAAAAGAAGCAAAATAGATAGTGCTGACAAAAAAAAAAAATGGAAATACAAATTCGAAGGCTGTTTTTTTAGTTTGTTCAGAAGGTTTGTTCAGCCTGCCTAAGCTTTTCAGCTTTGCTGCATGTAGAGTCTGTCTTAGACTGCAGAATTCATTAGTGGCTCTTGTAATCCTCTGACTGCCTTTCTGAAACCAGTGCATTTGCAAGAAATTTCACTGCTCGCTACCTACCTATGGGTGCATTTATGCTACATTTCAGCTTGGGTCAGAAGTACAACCCTAATGTGTAGTTCTGAAATCTCACCACTTGACACACCTCAGCTGACATTTCAATGCACATACTGTATTTATTTCCTGTGGAACTAAACCTGGAGATTCTCTCCAGGAGCACAACTAATGGGCTACAGCCACTAAAATCGCTGGTCTGCAGGACCAGTCTCATATAAGTTCAAAGTACACCCTCTAGAGGTGCCTATTGCTGGTATTCCACTTCACATGTCTGCCTCTGCTGAGCTGAAGTGCTGGCTACTCTATGGCCTTGAAGAATTTATTTAGGGCCTGCTGTGTCATTTTGAAATTAAGGAGAGCAAAACTCAAAGTATGAACAGTTTTCTCTCCAGTAGTTATACAGATAATGGAAGTGAGGCTCATGTTCTGCCCATCCATCCCATCTTCCTAATTACATTAATATGAATTAAACAACAATCTAAAGACATTTTATTTTTCTACATCTGTTTCTTACCTACATTTTAACTTTCTTGCTTACCAACTGCAGTGATGGGCAGCTTCCTTAAGTGACCTTTCAACTGCATGAGCTGCTGATAGATGGTGTGCTCAGTTCAAACACAGATGAGCACAGCTTGAAAAAAGAATTAATTGATAGATGCAACAAAACCTGTGGCAATAAGATGAATGGACTATCATCCCTCTAAGGAATTTTTTTTTTTTCAACTGACACAAATAACACAATATTAAATTTATGAAGCTTATTTTTAAAATAGTCCATTTTTCAAACAAAAAACCCAGTTTCTCTATTCATCCCTCATATTTTTTTTTTTTTACCTACTAAGGTATATGAAACTATTTCAATTCACAAGTTACAGCAATAATAATTCATTAGATATCTTAAATCACAGAAAAATTTCTGAAGTCTTTGTTCAGGTTTATTCATTCTAAGACTCAGGTGTCAGTAACATTGCCAAGATCATCATAAGTAACAGTGAAGAGAGTGACAATCTCAAATAAGACATATTTAGGTCAGCTAAAATAAGTCTAATATGGACAAAATTTTCCTTAAATATGTAACAAGGTATTTGTCACCACTTTGTCACCTCAGAGAGAACCACCTCTGGGACCAAGGCCACTGGGCCGCTGGGGCCACACTCTGGGAGTAGGCTGGCCCCACCCATACAGCCTGGTCTCCTGGTTCTGTGTGGTACNATATAAAATAAAAGAAATTTTAGTATGTGGCCTGGATGGTACCTTCCTGCCCTGCCTTTCTCTGCTTCTGACAACTTTTTTTTCTTTTTCCGTGGTGTCATCTCCTTTCATTGTTCATCTGNGCCTGGTCTCCTGGTTCTGTGTGGTACTTCTGTAGTGCTTAAACTGAATTATAACTTGGGATGTGGGGTGTCCAGTTCCAAGTGCCAGAATAATACAAGGACTTTATTTCAGCCCTTCAGAGTAGAATTTGCAGTCTGATGCTCGTATTTCATTTCATGTGCACAGTATGGGCACTGTGTGTAGACATTTGAGGATATGGAGGACTTGGTGGAGGGGAGAGGGCTGAATGAGGTGCAGTTATCATATGCCCGTTTTTCCTGTAGGGATGAATATAGATTAAAATGGAACTTTTTTTTTTTTTTTTTTTTTTTTTTTTAAAACAGGTGAAACTCTACAGCAATTTTCTAATATAAATGATGGGGACAATAAAATATTTTCAATTGTAAAAAAAATAATTATAGATATACATAGGAACTGCTTGCATGCAGTTCTTATNGTGCCCTGAGCCTGGCTTTCAAAGAGCATTATTTACTGAGGTGAGTTCAACTAAAAGTTTGAATGGTGTTTCAAAGGGATTCAAAGCAGTTGCTCTTGAATGGCTTCAGGTGAATAGTTTCACTTAGTGAATAGTTTCAAGAATAGTTTGTTGCTTTTCTCCAACCTTTTTATTTCTTCTCTCTCTTTCTGACTGACTTTCACTCACTACAGAAGTGCAAAGAGACAACTGGTCTGAAAGACGCACAGTGGGAAAAAGGGAAGGGTGAGGAGACAGGAAAAAGCAGGAATTCATAAGAAGTGAAAGAGTAATAATTACAATAAATTGTGTCAACAATGTCCTTATAGATACATCTACCCAGAAAATACAAAATTTCAATAAATACTTACTTTTATGTTCTTTGAAAGATGTTAATCTTTGGCCTCGGAGTAAAATGAATAATTCTCGCGTGACTAGAGTTTGCTTCAGAAAATTTCTCCTTATATTTTCCCAGCTTTGTAACTGAATCTAAAACTGTATTAGGTCGCAGTAAATGATCAAATGTATCCAGAACACTTTGGAAGCACATAAATCAATGCAGGGGTCTGGTGTTTGAAGAAGAAGATGATATGAGCTTGAACTTTCACTGACATTTCAAACTTGTAATGTACTGATTTTATAGTTGCTTACACATGTGGTGAATCAGCATTAGCAGACACAATGGGTTTCTTACATCTATGCATCACTGAACCATTTATGATTAGCATTTGTGTTCAAGTTATGTCTGGCTAAATAACAGATATCAATGTCATTAGTCGGATTACCAAACTAGTTTGGAATTTAGTTGTCCATTTCCTTTTGAAAGTATGTCTTAATCTTTCTGCTGTAATTAGTATTTCAGAGTCAACTACTCATTTACAAAAGACCTTTCAAAGTTTCAAATTTTTTAACTGTTCTTTCACAAAATATTTGGTCATTCTGACAAGGGCAATATAGGAATTTTTTAGCAGGTGCAAAAAACCCACAGAGAATTTTTATGGTTATAAAATATGCTTGGGTTTTGTTTGTTTGTTTTTTTTCCTCTAAATCACAGGTTGCAAACTACTGTACATCAGAACATATAGAAATGTTCCTATTGTGTTGCCATTCATTCAGGAAGAATAGTAAAGGCATAATAGTAAGGACCTAATATGACTGCCTCTCAACAGCTAATAACAGGGTTTATACATGAAAAGCAGTCTGCACCATTTCTGCCAAAATCTTATATTATCTCAATATATTCTTAACATATACTAACATAAAATCCCTTTCTGGAATGTCTTAGCCATAGATAATGAAGAAGAAAACCTGACTTTTTCAAAGAAATCTAATAAACCTGCCAGACTGTGGCTTCCAAAATTTTTCTCCTTCATTCAAAGTCCCTTTGAAGAGTCCAACCAATCCCCACACACAAAACTGGTATAGCCAACTTGAGAGGCCTGATCATAATTTTATTCTCTGGGCTCCTTTCAGAGTAGTCCAAATGAAGTCTTCAGGAACTAATTCTGGCTGGTGTAAAAGTCATTCTGCATGGGATGTGCACGTGACACTTCATTAGGTCGAGATGGTGAACGGAGTGGCAGGTGGGAGGCAAGGAGGATTAGGGGTTAACAAGCTTATAATATGAAGAATATGGGTTGCAGCACCATAACATGGATTCAGAATAAGAGCACATGACATATGCTACAGTTCAGAGGAATCTTTTAAATATCAGGATATAGGAGCAGTACCCTGGCCTGTGACACTACCTATTAATCATTCCGTTTTTCTTCAGAGATCTTAGTAAACATCACCAAAGAAGGACCCTGCATTAAAAAAATATTGTGTTCACTACAGTATTTGAAGCTGTTTGTCTCCACCAGCTTGTATTCAAATGCCTGGATTAGCAGAGGAGGGTTCAGTAAGAAAATGTGTTTTGTAACTTTGGAATGAACTTGCAGTTTAATGAAAAATATGAATAGAATATTTCTTTTAACCATGGCAGACAAAGAAATTTGTTAAGGGAAATTTGCACACCAAACATTTCTAAAAATGCAGCACTTGACCTAATGCAGTGTTATTTAGGGAAATCACTATTCCTTTACATCTTGGGAGAGATACAATGAGAGTTAAAAATGCTTTGTTAAACAGTTTTATTTCCTAAAGATTTGTCCTGTTCATCCAGTACTGGGTTGTTTGGCGTCTTCTATATATTCATTATTTTCTCATTGTTTTTCTTAACAGCTTTTAAACGTTTCAGGACTGTTGTTTTACTGACAGAAACTCTTGAAACAAAATTGTTTTTCAATGCACTGCTAAGGGATGTTCATTCAAGGTGAACAACAGCTTGGATAGCTTCCCCTCTGAACTGATTGACAATAATGCTGAAGAAAGGCTTTGCTTTTGAGCTTACTGTTTCACAGTCAAAAAGCTTGCCAGATCCAATAAATCTGCATTGATGTCTAACTGTTCCTCACATCTTTGCTTTCTGTACTAGAGAAGAAATTTAGGAAAATAACCTTGAGTTTAAAGCTCATCAAGCTAGTCCACAGACCATTATTTTTAAAGCCTCTTTGTTAGACTTCAGATTTAAAACAATTTGCACACCATCAACAATGATACTTTGTTCTGCTTTCTAAGGTTGTGTCTCTCCACTACACATGACCTGTTTTTTATGTGTGATTTGTGAAAAAATGGCATGAGTCAAAAGTGCCATACTAGTGAGGGAGAGGAAGACCCAATTACACTTTTACCTTTTTCAGAATAAAGCTCTCTTTTGTTTAGCTGTACTGGTGAGTTAAAAGTCCAGATCTTCCCTTTCCATTCTGCTTTCAAAGTATGAACCAAGCAAAGGAAATTTAGAGATTAGTTCAATGCTCATTGCATTATTGAGAATGTAACTGTTGCCTTCAATGTGTTTTGGGGGAGACCTGGAATTGCAGGTGTTCAGCAATCCACCATAGTCTAAGCTGGAGCACTCACCTGGGCTGAAGATGTGATTTAGTTCCTTGGGTTCCTATCAAATTCCCCTATATTCTAACTAGAGGAAGCCACCACTGGAAATATTTTCCTGTAATTTTCAGTGAAACCCTTTGGAAATCATCCCTATGAAGTGCAGAATTATTTTAAAGCTGTTTTGCCTTAGGTCATTCCACAACAATAACTTCATCTGGGCAAGAAGTCAGACTTCTTCCATCAGGACGTGCAAGATGCCAGCCACACAGCAGCATTGCATAGCCACACTCGCCTCATGAACAAACCAGCATTCAGCATAAAAGAGGAGAAAAACAAAGTTTTAAGATTATGTTCACAGATAGAAGGGTTAGAGCAACTAGCCCGCCCGTCATAGACTACTTTCACCACAACTCTATACTGTTTTTTATTATAGAAAATCAGGAAATCCCATAGTTCTAGGTATTGTACAAATTCTTCAAACAGTATCAGCTGGATGTCCTCAAAGACCTTGCAGTCAAACTTGCACAGGTTAAAACAGAAAAAGGGCCTAAAGCTGGGTGCAGAAATCCATATAACATTCCCCAAAATACCTCCGCGTATAAGGGAAGTTAGGAGCCGCCCATTAACTCTCCTCTCCCTCTGCCTGTGGAGACCTTTCTACCTTTCCATTCCTTTTCCTAACTCACTGGTATCAATTTTTACAAGGTCATTTGGAACATTGAATGGAAGTGGAAATGGAGATCATTTTATCAGGTTTTATAGCCTACAGATAGGCACATCTCAATGTTGTCATAATCAAATCCATAAAATAACACATCCAGTTCCAGTTTGAGAGAACTAGAAAATTCCTGTGTCTTGGTATTTATTTTTTCTCTAAATAATTCCTGGCCTTTGAATTCAGAAAATTTTTCAGATTGAAGTTTTTAGAGATACGTTGAGCAATGGAACCTGCAAGTTGTACAACTGTCATTAGTCACAAAATGCTTCAGGTTATTTTTCCCCATTTCCACTTTGTGTTGCTTAAAAATTTTCCTACCTTCATCTAATCCATTAAACACTCACTGTACATTCAGTAGTGTGGTCACATTGTACAGATACCATCATTCCTCATTTTGCTCTATGTCAACTTGTCTGTACCTCAGAGAATAGCATTTTCTTCAGGAATAGAAACACTATAGTTGATTTTAAGAAACTCGAGTGTAGCTGTGCTCTACCTAGTCTAAAAGCTGAAGGCATATGATCAGAATCTGATAAAGGCAATATCACTAGAGAGAGGCTCTGCTTTTGCAGACAGTTTGACTTTAAATTTCCTCTTGGTTTTGGGGAATTTTTTTCCCCCTCAAGCGACTAGAGGGTTGAAGGAACAACAGAAAAAAGAGCTGATTTGCTAAACATGCACAGACCAGATTATACTGTTTATCTCTATTTATATTTTAACACAGAATGACTTCTAATTATTATCTTTTTATTTTTAAATACAATCCTGTTGTTCCTCAAACTACATTTTAAAACTGTTTCCCTGCCTCTAGTTTACCAATGTCTCCTGTTATATCAAATTCAAACTAGATGGCAAAAATACCAAAAAGATAATGATATGTCATTTAAATAAGTTTACTATTTCTTGTTTAATTTTACCCAGTTATTTCTCTTATGTTTACACAGTACAGGTGATATTTTCAGCTGGACTCACATAATATTATCCTTTATGTTCATTGTTAGAATTGAACAAATCAATTGCTCAAATAAGGCATGTTAATGGCTTAGAAAACCCCATATAGTTTAAACAGTAACTGAAATCCACTTTCCTGAAAAGTGTTTTGATTTCAGATTTTCTGTTATCCCTGTTAAAGAAAAAAAAAAAAAAAAAAAGGAATCCTTTAAATAATTCCTTATTGTTTTTAAGCTGTTAAATTTTTTCTGCTTAACTTCTTAAAAGGAATAATGCATAGTCATTGCTAATCTAAAAACAGACATGTCTCTCCCTGTTTGGGTATCTGCTGTAGTAGAATGATATTTACATGGAATCTGGAATGGAATAGAACATGTACTGTCTATAAATGACTTATACTAGCTGGATAAACAGACAAAATTCATACTTTTTTTCCTGTTATTTTCATGTCTGCTTTGGGCGTTTTTTCCCTCTCTTTTTCTTTTTTTTTCTTCTTTTTTTTTACCCCCAAATGACAGCTAGAAATTTAAATCTGGGGATTTGGCATGTGAATGTCTGTTTCTTTCACTAAATTTTTAACAGCTCTTGTTAGGACTGGAAAATGGAGGACTTCTGGAAATGTCTTGGAAAGTGCTCTACTGAATTGATGCATGTGGGAAAAATATTTACAATGCTCAAGAGATGTTACTTGCTAGTATCTCTAGCAAGAAAGCCCCATAGTATGAAAGTTTAACATTAAAGTTATACTAGCAATAATTGAACTCTGAAATTATAATAATGTAATATAATCATATATAGTCATTAAGAGAAGTTACATTTTCCAGTTATTTATTGCTGAAAAAATGTTGCAGATAGATATAAAATTATCCTCAATGCCATTTCTAGTGATGCAGACAAGTGGCATAACGCAGTCATGACATTGTAAATGAATTTTTGGGCTCTTTTTATCTTCAGTGAGATTTAATAATTTAAGAAACTCTAGAAATGCAAACTGTGTCTTTCTTATACTCAGATTTCCAAATTTATTTTACTAGAATCTTGGTAATTAGACAATTAATTTTCTTCTTGTTTCAAAAAGAGTTCTCTCCATAAATACCCTAAACAAGGGAGAATTCCATAAGAAGAGGTATATATCCTAACAGGTATGTAAGAAGTAATGGGAAAGCATTATAGAAAACGTACCTTTTAAAATAACTTTAAACCCCCCCAAGAACTTTATTCCATAATTATATCAAAAAAAGAAGGCAATTCTTAGCAAACTACTCTTGATTCATTCACTGAGCATGCTTCTTCTTCCTAAAATATGTGCTGAGAATTGCACAACATTCAGTGTGAGCTATCTGAAATGCAACCCTAAACAGGAATTTCACAAGGAGCTGTTTGTTATCAACAAATAAGAAGTAATTTTGAAATATGTTACAGATAGCATATGTATTCCATTATAAAGATTGCAGTGAGCCTTTTCAGAGTATAGAAATAAGCTATGTGAGATAGACTACTGAAGATAAGACACATAAATTCATCTGCCTCAAATTTAGCTTTCAATGTTATTATTCCTTCCAGATATATGCTTTTAAAAAAGCAATTTCTTCAGAAAAGTAAAGCTGTTTTACTTACAAAGTATCATAAATTCAGTTTTGCAGTACTGAAGTCAATGTGAATGACAAGGTTCTGCATTTTTTTTTTCCAAGTATGAATGCTTTTGGACAATCTCATTATTAGCCTTAAAATCAATCTATACAGCTCATCTTGCAAGAACTCCCCTATATTTGCATGTCCATCAGGATTAAGCAGTAAATGTGAAATGAAGTGCGTGAATCATGTACCTATATGATATTTTGACTGAAGCAATTAAAAGGAATTTGGAGTGAGTTGTTGATTGTAATAACAAATGTAGGTATCTTTCAAAGCACTGTTAAAAATAGCAGTCTGCCCTTCCTGCTGGATAATTGCTATTACTTTGCCAAACTTGAATACAGTATGCAATTTAAATGGGAATTTGCATGTTAGCATTTTATTGAATATATTCAGAAAAAGGACACATCAAGACAAATATCAATAAAATGTCTAAATTATTTCAAATTATTTCAAATATTGAAGGCATATGACATGAACAGGACAAGCAATGGATCAGATCCAGCCAGACTGGGTTTATGAAAGGCAGACCCTGCCTGAGTAACCTGATCTCCTTATATGACAAGTTGATCTGCTGTGGATGTAGCCTAACTGGATTTCAGTAAAGCCTCTGACACAGGATTTGGCAACCCCTGTTGCCACAGGATTTCTGTGGGAAAATTGTCTGCTTGTGGATAGGACGTGTGCACTCGTCACTGAGTAGACAACTAGCAGGATGGCCAGGTCTAGAGTAGGGAATGAAGCAAGGAAGCTGGTGAAGGGTCCATAACACAAATCCTATGAGGAGCAGCTGAGGGAGCTGGGGTTGTTTAGCCTGGAGAAAAGGAGGCTCAGGGGGGACCTTATCACTCTCTACAACTGCCTGAAAGGAGCCTGTAGCCAGGCGAGGGTTGGTCTCTTCTCTCAGGTAACCAGTGACAGGACAAGAGGAAATGCCCTCATGTTGCACAAGCGGAGGTTTAGAGTGCGTGATAGGAAAAATTTCTTCATGAAAGGTATTATCAAGCATTGCCACAGGCTGCCCAGGGAGCTGACTGAGTCAACATCCCTGGGGGCATTTAAAAGATGCTTAGATTTGTCACTGAGGTATGTGGTTTAGTGGTGGGCTCGGCAGTGTTGAGTTCATGGTTGGACTTGTTGACCTTAAAGTTCTTTTCTGACATAAATTAAACTATGAACCCATGAGTACATGATGTTTCCTTAAAGATGTTATTGAGGGTGGCATAAGGTGTCACTTACATTTCTCTGGCACACTGTGCTCTCATGCCACAGCTGTTAAAGTCATTACCACCTCCTGTTTGAAAGAATTGGGGTTGAAGCCTCTTCCAACCTTTATGTACAATACTCGGTTAAACAGAGAAATGCAAGACAGGGAAGGTAAATACTGTGGGAGTAAATAAAAAGAACGAGTTTTGGATTAAGGGTTATCTCATTTTTGCAGGTTTCCAGAGAATGAAAAAAGAGAAGAAAATTAGAAGCTCATTTTGCCAGAAGCAAACTTGATAATTAAATGTCCCCTTGCTTTTCTTCTTCTATTTTTTTTTTTTTAATTTTGCATTTGCATTTTTTTTTACTTCAATAACAAGCTGTTCTTCCAGGTCAAGTAGAGGTTCAGAATATACAGCTTTAATAGAATGCCCATGGCTCTTAATGTGGTAAAATTTATGTAGGATTAGCCTGTCTACTTCTCCCACTGGACTACAAGCATATAGAAAGAATGTTATCATATTTGAGTTGCAGTACTGGAATGAAACAGAAAAGAACATCATTATTAAAATGGAGTAACCTCATATATATATTAATTAGAATAGAAAAATGGAAATAAAATGGTGCATTCCTGAGACATCTATTAAATGTCCTGCTCCCAACCACCAACTTCTGCAGCCTTTCTCTATCTTGCTTGATTATGCGTGTGTCCAGAGAGATCAGTCTCTTAACTTAGGCATTTTGAATTATATCCCTGCATTTCAGAAGTACAAGTTTATCTTGCACTATAAATATACTTTTTCTTTTTTTGACATAAAGTACAGTTTATCTGACACCAAGAGCCACAACAATGTAATGGCAGTATAAAACAATACTGTGCTTTCCTTCTTTCTTTAGTAATGCACTGAATATTTACTTGTAATGACTCCCTGTGCCCATTGCACTGGTTATTGATATGTTGCAAGTATTTATGTATTGTCAAAATCTATGTCCCTGTAAGAATGATATTTCATGTGGTCTTCAATATAAAACTCCATCCGAATGATGTCAATCTATGATGGAAACATGGTCAGTAACAAAAAGAGTAAAATGAGTGTAAACTGGATAACATTTCCTGGTTGTTTTAATAATTTGTCTGATTCTTTCATCTGTAGCTTTATCTGGACAGCAGAACCGTGAGGACTTTTCTCAGGCCTGAATTTTCAACAACATATCAATATTTCTTAGTTCATATAGAGTAGCAGAGGAGAAAAGAGAATAAAAAATATATTCTATAACTTAACAAATTAGCACACTAGACTGTAGATGACTCTTCAGCAATTACATAAGTTCATGAGTGCTGTAGTAGAAACAAATAGCCATGAAGTTAGGACAGAAGTAGGACTAGTGGGAGAAAACTAAAATCCAACAAAAAAGAACACAGTAAAAGATTTGTCAGAACATGATACAAAGTCATTGTCTCAATAAAACGTTCTTACAGTTTCAATTGCTTTTGATATTACACTAGAATTTTCAAGAGTGAGCACTTTAATAGTTAGGGGTAAGCAATGCTACACATTTCATAGAAGTGATATCATGAGCACACCAAAGTGACTTGGGGTGGACCACTCAAGATGTAATGTGTGAATAGGACAAGTAACTTGCAAGGAATATTTTGACTTTTAGGATGCTGTTTTGCTCTCTATATGAACAGAAATTTCATTGCAACAATTTGTCCTGAGCTTTAACCTCTGTACTTTATAGATGTCCAGTTAAGATATCTTCACTCAAATCCTAACAAAGCACCTAATTTTACTTCAACCAAAACAATTATCTTGAAATATGAGGGGCAAAATAATGCACATAAGACATTCATCTGGACATGGCTTGCTTGTGTTTTTTTGCCCCTATTTATTTTTCATATATTTCTGTCCATATATTTCTGTATGTTTCATAGTCTGAAATTGGGATTTTGAAGTCTGAAATTTGGAATTCAAAGCCACCATGCTCTAAATGCCCAGAATGAACCCCATACGTTTAGAGGGAAAAGAAATCTGGTTGGCTGTGTGCTCTTCTAGCAACATCATAATTCCTATTATATATCCTGCCATCACTCATATTTAATACAATCATTTTAATACTCTAGTTAGAGTGTGAATTTCTGCGGCCCAGCTTTTGACACAATTACTGAAACTAGCTTTATTGGTCACTTCATGTACTTTCTCTTCTCCATATCCCCATTGTGCTTCACAGGGAAACAGCCTATCCCTTTCAGACCAACGACCTAGTCCCTTTGCCAGCACAAACTACCTTTGGCATAAATTATTCTTTTCCACAGTCACAGAGGGATATACTTTTGTCTTCCTGTTACAATGCTATATTTCTCTCATTTAACCTCGTAATGTGCAAGCTTTTGGACTCTGAGACAATACTTATTATGCTTACTTACAATTCTTATTACAATAAAAGGCCCTTAGAATATCTTCTGGCTGTAATATAATGAAGAATAATTTAATAAATGCACAGTTGATTTCAGGCAGGTATTTGATATTTTGAAAACCTGATTAATGAATGAATGATGGTTGTTGGTCCAGCTGTATTTTATTTTTATGGGATGAGATATTAGGTCTTTCTAGATGAATATGAGAAGAGAGATATTTTTAATATGAAAGACAAAGTAATGTTAAAGGTACAAAAGATACAAAAGGAATTAAAATGTGAAATTGAAAGCTTTATATGTAGTGTTTCAGCACACAACACTCCCATAATAAATTCTATTTCCACTGGTGTAAAGACACCCTTGGTTACTTTCTTTGAGCTGTTTTATTCAAAATAAAGGTCATGAAGTTTACAAAAAAATGGCCTTAAAACCAATGCTCAGGGCGTCTTTTTGTTACCTGCTTAGAACTCCTTGGATCAAGTACTACCTAGATAGCAAGTCAAAGGTCATGCCACAGTTAATGGAGGTTAACAGCTTTCTTTACTTGGCAACTACAGTATCAGGGAAAGCAGATGACTGAAACCTCCTTTTACTCTTTAAATGTTTTGCTTCATCTTTTTAAGACAAAGGAGAAGTGCTTCTCTTTTCCACATCACTTACCTCAATGATCACATAAGCATAAAATTAGAGAAAAGAGAAGAAAATCAAGGCTGCTGTCAACTCCTAAGCACTATGCTAATGAAATCACTACCTTCTGCATATGCTTTTTGCATAAAATTTTCTCCAAGTCTTAAAATAGCTTTTCCAACACAGTTCTTCTGACATTATTCTTTCATTAAATCATTGCCTGATTAATTGTATCCTATTGATGATAGCAATCCATTGATGCTGTATTTTCTTTTTATCCAGTGAAAGGTCACATCAACTGAAACCTGCTATTAAGCAAATAGCAAAGACATTGAAAGCAGTAATAATAGTCTCTGCCTGCATACACAAGGTTGATAATAAAATGAAGGTGGAAATATACATTTAAAACTAACCCATGTAAAAACATGGCAATATCTGAAGAAAATATTATAAGATAAAATGCTCTGTTTATACATAAAAAGAAGCAGAGATGAATTTATAACAGTAATGAAAACTATATATAATGTCATTGAAGAAAAATTTATAGTATTGCTATCTACCATATTTGTATTTTGGTAACTGTTGATAAACTATCTTGGAATTCAGTTACACTTATAAATAATTTATCTTATAATTGTCTTAAATTGAGTGCTTCTTAGAGTATTTGGCTTGGAGCAGGAATATAGTATTGCTAACTCTCATGAAAAGGGGGAACATTTTACCCTTCATTTCTTAATTATCTTAATTATCTCTCCTTAACAGTTGTATGCCATGGTCATAAATACAAATGCTTGAAAACAGAGAACATAATAGACCTTTAGAGGAACAGCAAGTTACACTGCTCAAGTGTCAATGTCAGCAAAAGCTGACAATATCTGCTACTGAACAGGATTCACTACATATTCTATATTTTGTCTCCCTAAGAGTTCTGGAAAAAAAAAAAAATTTTTTTCATTTCTTTTTTTTCTTTTTTTGCAGATAACCTGAAACAATTTCCTTTCTTAAAAAATATGGAAATTTGAAAAGCTGGGGAGAAAAGCAGCCTTGTTTCTGATGAAGAAGGTTTTTTTGTTACCCTTTGTTTTGGTTCAAACAGGACCGAAACTTGTGAAAGATAAAAGACTAATCCTCAACTTCATAGTAAACTAAACATTCCAGTTGGAAATGTCCCACCTTATTTTAAGGTGTGTTTATTTCTATAACATGCAAAAATGGAAGAAAAATTATTTCATTCTGTTCTCCTCTAGATACTTGTTACATTATGTAGCTTTTATTACTGTCAGAGAAAATCACAATCTTGAACGTATTTATACTCATAATAACTCTCTAAGATAGGAAAATAGTGCTGGTACATACAAAGGGACAGCTCAAAAAAGGGTCATAGCCCAGGGATATTCATTACTGAGGGAAATTTCCATGCCTGAATTAAGAATTTATCACCTCTGTATGTTAAAAGGCAACAATTACATGCCAAGAAAAATATCTTCAGCCTCCAGCATGCTGAAGAGGCAACCAACAAAGGCAGAAAATTATTAATGCTGAAAATTTGAACAAAATTATCTCTAGCACAGCTAAATATCTGTCTGTGAATCTTTCACTATGGGTCTCACTGAAATCATGATCCCTCCTGCCAGCAGAAGTTCTGAGGCAGAGTCACTCAAGTTTCAAGGTGAAAAGAGAAAATTGGACATAGGAAAACCTAGATTCCTATATTTGTCCCTAAATCTATCTCTGTTCTTTGTTACAGACCATGTGAAATAAATAGGTCAGGGAGATGGGATGGCCACTAGAAATTCTATTCTTTCCCATTGTTGTTATACAAATTAATGTTCTGGGATGCAATTTGATCTCAATGAAGATATGAGGCTTCCAAACCTGACCTGGCCAATTCACATAGGAATTGAACACCTGTGCAGAATTTCCAGCCCCACACTTCCAGCTCGTGCTTCTCTTGTCTGCCAGCATTAAAAAAAAAAATAAAAAAATAAAAAAAAAAAAAAAAATCAAATTTAAAAAATATTTGTGATTAATATTTTCTTTCTCAGTATCATCACTGACTGCTGCTGCTCTCAGGGTGTAGTGTCTGGGCAGCAAATGAATGACTGGTAGGGCTGTAAACCAACAGCTCTTGATCCTGCTAGTTTTAATAATTCTTAGCTTGTTCCTTTTCTTTCATTTTGGTAGACCTTAAGGAGCAGAGGCAACCAAACAGATAAAAAGGAGTGATAAGCTGGTTTTACCCTTTTTGTTTACGAATTCATTTCTGTGACTTTTAAGTGGGATAGGGAAGCACAACTACTGCTTCAAATACATATTGCAGAGGGTTCTGCTTACCTTAATAATAATGGTTAACTAGTACATGAGACTCATTACACATAATTATTTTGCAGCCTGTATATCACAAGAACAAGACTGATGGAACAGACGTGCTTATAAAGGATGAGTTCACATTTTCAGTAAGTTCCAATTATTAATTTACCAGTCGATCCACTTGTATGACTTTCTGGCATGTTGACAAACTGAAATTAGAGTATCAAATTTGCTAAGGGATGATCACAGAGAATGGGGCACAGAGAAAAAGAAGGTGAGATATGATGGCAGTGGAAAATAACATATTCATGTCAAAACTTGAGAATTAGTGAGCATGAGCTTTCTAAGCTGAGTGCCATATAAACACAAAACAAACTTACATAAAGTGATTAAAAACTAAAACAAGCAGATTTTTAAACAGTAAGGTTATGTATGGGTGCCGTGTTGGCCTTCAGGATCTCTTAAAAAACTAACCACAGCATTTTCAGTTTTGAGAATGGCATAAAATTCTCTATGACTGCCAAAAAAAAGCTGAGAAAGGCACTGAATATGTTAATAGCAACCACCAACAGTCCTGCTATTAGTCTGGCCATTATAACAGGTGGCTGTAGTTAGCAAGGGATATTAACACAGGGTTTTTCTGTACTTCACCATATGGTTCCCATTAATTTAATACACACAAAAAAAGGGAAGATATTTGTCAGCAAGCAAATCTTCCTCTTTAAGCACCTCGTTCAAACGCCAGGTACCCGTGAGATCATTTTGCTGAATAAAACATTATGGCCCACACGCTTTTCCATGTAATAATCCATAACGGATATTTTAACAAATCTATGGCAGCTTCCTCAAGTTGACACAGCGATGCATGCCCTTAATGAGAAAGGGCTTCACAGTGCAGTAAATGGCAGTAAGAGTGATACAATATCAAATCCAATAGTACATTACAGAGCCACAGCTGATCTTTGACGGTTCACAGGACACAAAAATAGAGTCCAGCACTGTGAAATTCTCTCCTGTATTACTAACCTGCACATAGTGATCTGTTTCCATGCTGTTCTATTGTGTCCAAACAAAACCATTTGAGCTAAAGGAGATGCTCTCTGATTTTGCTATAGCAAATACACCTGTACTGGCCTGCCTGGAAAAGCACGATTGAGGGAAAAGAAGATTAAACAGCTATAAGATTGCAAACAGCATAAAGAAGATGAAGAGATGTTAAGCATTAATCACTGTCCACACAATGCAGAAAGAAGGGGACATCACATGAAGTGATGAGGCAGCAGGTTACAAATGAAGAAGAGGAGAATTTTTTCCTACTGTGCTTAAGTATTTAATGTAAAATCATTGTCAAAAGGTATTGTGGACTCCAAACACTTACATGAATGTAAATAGCAGGAAAATAATTTCAGGAAAGAAGATACCTTTGAGGTTTCTTATGATCATGTTCTCAAATGTTTTCCTCTCTTGCTGGCCACTCACTTTCCTCACTTTTGGCAGTAGGCTTTCTTTGGCTGCACTGTCCCATTCCCAGTGGTATTTTCTACCTTCAAGACTGTGCAAATAAATGCACATATAAGTCAGTTCCTTTCAGTAGGCATCAGTCTCCTGTCTCGCCCATTTTAAATTTTTATAATGGCTTCTTTGTTAGAAAGTTGTGGTTTTGTTGACAATATTGTTAAGGAAATATGTAAGCTAAATTCCTTTTGGATTGCCTCCACCAAGACCAATTAAAAACAAACTTCAGATATTGCATTAGGAAAATACTCTTTTAGGAGGCAACACACAGAGTGAATACACTGGAATTTGGATTGGTCTTAGATTGTTCATAGCCATAATTAGTGCAATAGAAATCACCGCCACCATCAATTTTCAAGTTTGAGAGACTTGCTGCAGTAATATTGAGTTAACTGCACTCTGACTTTGGCACGCTTAGGTTTTTCCAAAAAATATATAAACTCTAAACGTATTCATCAGAAAGTTTTATCATATATACATGTGATATGAATAAAAACCACTACCAATTCAACAAGAGCTTGCGTGAGAGCCTTTGAAAGATTTAATATTTGCAGAGGTCTCTGCAAAGCATTCAGGTAGCATTATCAGCTATAGGCATTCACCTGGATGAAAACAAAGGCTGAACTGGTTTGCAGGCATTTCTTCCAAGTCCAAATGCCTTTACTTGACTATTTCAAAAGATGTATGCAAAGAGGGGAGCCACCATTTTTATTAAAAAGCCCAACTATTTCAATGGCAGCAATTGGTCATGGAATCCATCTATCTCTTGTGAAACAAAGCACACCAAGGTTATAAAATCAGTTTCGATGTTGCAGACATGAATAAAGAAGAGATGAAAAGGAATGAAGTGACAGAAGAGAAATTCAAGTTGAGAAGAGAATGCCTCAAGAAAGTCAACAGAACATTGGCTAGGTAGAAATTACCTGTTTTTAATGGGAAAACTAATCTCATTGCCAACAAAATTTGAATTATTTCTGTATAATGAATATGTTGCATATTAGCAAAATAAATATTTTAACACTTCTATTTTGTACTTCAGTATCTTTCCCATACTTGGAGCAAAAAAGCTAGAACAACTCTTTGAATGGGGGTCAGAGTGCCTGTTCCAGTTTGCTGTATTTTAATTGTTCATGGTGTAGGACAGTCTTCAGTCAATGACAGACTTTGATGACAACCGGCATGAGGGCTGTTTTGGTATTCTGTCAAAGATTTAGCATGCCAGTCAATATGAGATGATAAATGATCACTTAAAATTGATCATAATTCATTAACTGTTGATCATGATGCTGAACTCCACTACTGAGTTGCAGTGGATGCCAAGTATTTTTGGCTACACTTTCACATGCCATTATTTTGAGTATCCTGAGAACATTCATCAGAATGACAGCTGTTTCTGTGTTAATATATAGAATAATAGATGAGATACAGCAAAATAATTCTCTTGATGGGTTGTGATGACATCATATTCCCCAAAAAACCCCAGAGTTCATATGATTTATTATATTAAAGGTGTCCAGATGGAGATATTTTCATGTTTTACCAAAGCCTATTCATTTATTTAAATAATATATGGAGCTGTGACTTTGAGACTTTCACAGAGGCATGACACAACTCTCTGCCTTGTCTTAACATGCAACTAATTATGGATGTTAGCAAAATTCAGGGAGGTATGAGGAGGATTTTTTGTAAAGACTCCAGCATTGTTTGTTGGCATTGCCAGTAGTAGTATATTATATGATTGGACCGTATTTTTCCCCCAGTATGTGCTGATAATATACGACTCAAATCACTTCCCTCCCTGTAATTCATTTGTCTAACATGATTTTGTTAGAGTTTTTAACATATTTGCCATGCAGTGTGCTGTCTATTTTCTCCTGACGTTAATGAACAAGACAATGAATTATGGGCTGAAGACCTAATTGTAATGTTTTTCCATTCTCATAACTCCCATGGTATTTACAGGGAAAGTCCTTATGAAACAAATACAGCTGTTTCCTTCATCCTCTCACTCTTTTTCTTGGCCCCTGGACTTTCCAGTAGAAGAAAAAATGTTGTCTTTACATAACTTATTGAATCTCAGAATTATTCCAGTGGGTTTTTCCCCTTCTTTATATACACAAGTTCATTTTCTTTAAGAGAATAAACTCAAAGAGAAAGCAAAGTTGTTGAGCTTTAAGGTCTTAAAGAACAGGAAGGCTGTCTCTTACCTCATAAAAGTGAGGTAAAATTTCTCCACTGCTAATTAGAAAAAATTTGCACAGCAGTTTCAAGGTGATGTTAGACCATGTGAAAATCACAGGGTTCTGTAGATGCTGACACAAAATTTCATGAAAGTATATTTACCTAAATGGGGCTGAGAAAACTGCAGAAACTGCATGTTTGTGCCTCCCACTCTTAGCATAATGTCCTCAGAACCAATTGTGCATAAACTCTGTAAGGTCCATTCCCACAAAGAAATTGAGATACTTCACTGCCATCCCACGCAGTTCCAGAAAAACCATTGCAGCTTGAGTATCCTTCACCATGTATATTACCTGTGGGTTTGTTTTTCACTGAGTTCAGGAGAAGTCGCCTTTGTGGGTGTCTGCCTAGTCTCATTTTCAGAAAGAGTCTTGTGTGTGTGAGAGCTTGCTGGTTTAATGAGCAGCTGGATTTTCCAATACATTCGGATAGCTGTACATATATCTATACAGGTGTTCCCTCTGTAATTCCTAAAGATGTTATGGAGGGTGTATGTCTATCTCATAATCATATTTTTGCAAATCCTTCTTTATCTGTGACCAGATAAACTTTTTACCTAAATAACCCTTGATCAGCTCTGGAAAAAAAATTTGTAAAACTCATGAGAGTAATTCCTGAAAAACCTGTGTCAAATGAAATTTGTTGAAACAGGCACCTCAGGCCCAGACTTCAAGACCTGAACAATACCTCACCTCAGTAATCATCTTTCCTAAATTACAGCATGGTGAATCTAGCAAAAAATGCTAGATTAGACAAAGGAATTTATCTTAAATTTGCAAAAAAATACAAGTACATTAAAAAAATCACAGGATTGGAACATTAGAATTCTGAATTAGAGGATGAGTTACAAATGTGAGAACTTATGTCATACATCATGCATCCAAAGAAGCTTAAATAATATGATGCCAAAGTTCTTTTAAAGCCAAATTTATTTGTCTTCAATTGAATAATAACCCTTTTCTAATCATATAATTAATGCATTACATTAAAAGGAAATATTCATACATAATCAAGGAGAGAAAACTGAAAAAGCATTTAGATGTCATTACAAATCTGAAAGTACATTTACCTTCATTTCTATTAATGGACATAAAAATCAGGTTCTTCTATATTACTACACAAATAAAGAAAATTAAGCCATCAATATATTCAATTAAGGTATCATTCTTTGTTCCATAATGAAAAAAATTAGACTAGTGCTCCTTTGGAAGGCATAAATGACTGATATAGTTTTTCTCTCTTCCATCCTCTTAAAACAATCTTAGCTCTCCCTGACATTTGGAATTTTTCTTCACAATATGCTCAAACAAATAAAGTGAAAAGTGAAAATTTCACAAGAAAACTAAAACCAAATAAAAAGATAAAAAAAATGCTATTCCATTCAGATAAAAAAAAATGCTCTACTCTACACGATAAATAGTGCCAGCCCATCTAATTAAATCAAGGTACAACTTGTCTCTTTTGAAGTTTTGTCACCCACTTCTGTACAACCAGGATTTCATGAGCTTTATAAACAGCAATGTATGTCCTCGTTTTGTAGACATCAAAAAGAAAAATCTCTGTAAGTCTGAAAAAGCAATCTCTTTAGGCTGCCAATCTAAAATGTTTAAATTTAACAACTGACCAGAAGGATCTGTCATCCCATTTCAAGCCACCATATTTTAACTAATCCTGTTCTGTTTCTTTGATAAGCTTAAAAAACACCAAATTTCATCTGATAAAGTTACATTATAACATAGAGATATCAGGTAAAGTTGTAATCTAGGACACGACTGGTCTATTATGGAAATGCCATACAACACATTGGGTAAAATGCTATTCAATTTCAGAGGAAAAGTGTAGTTAGGACAAAGCACTGGCTGATCTATAAGAAGCTATGTTTTTTGGTGCCTCCTGAGAGAGCCGTCTCACCACAGCTATCAAAAAAAAAGGGAAAAAAAACAGAAGTGGATGATATACAATCCTTCTGCAAGATGAGTTCTGCGATGACAAACCCTTGCTTTGAGCATCTCTCAAGACATGAGAAGTGACACGTCCTACAAGCACATGAAGATTTTAGTTGTTTGGGTCTCTAGCTATAACTCTGATCTCTCTTGTACTTCTCTGATACAGCTCCTTCCTACAATTTATCAGGTTTACTATTTCATCTACTGTTACCTGCTCGTGTTACAGCCCAAGGACTTCTATTTAGTCACTAACATAGCCTCTCTGGAATGAAGGCATTTTCTGCAAGCATCATCGCTCCCTTCTTCCATGCTCATGGGTCCCACTGCTCCTCTCCCTCCTGTATGTCAAACCAGCCTGTGCACATTTACACAGTCAGAGGCTTCTCTGCTATTTACACTCATAAGGGAGGAGAAGAATGGTTTCATATCTGCTGTTGAGTTTGCCTGTGCTTCTAGGCATTTGATTGTTTAACTGCAAAAATTTAATCCTCTTGATCCTGTCCTTTGTAACAGGCCCAAGATGAGGAACATTTTTCTGATTACAGAGGGCAATCACTGGAGGTGAAATCCCTGGCCCTGTTGAAATCAATGGTAAAATTCCATCAACTGACTTGTTCATCCTCTTAATCCTCTTTTAATCCTCTGTAGGACCAGATCAAATGCAATCCTTTAAACTGTACCCAGAAAAAAGAGAAAGTTAGTGCAAATACTGGAGCATTTTGAAATGAATTTCCTCTCGCTCCTTCTACCTGACAGATGAAGAGCCACTGCCTAAGTATTTTGTAGATGCATCTTTTGACTCCTCTTTTTGTTGCCCCAAAGAACCTTGTAATATTCTAAATCCCAAGCCTAAAAGGTCTGGTTCATTGTCAAACTATCCTGAAAAGAGAAAAACACGCATTTTATTAGACATTTTATGAGAAAAATAAATTCCAACAAAGCAAAGAACAGCTAACTTTACCACTTTAAGCCCCAACTCCACATGAGGCCTACTAAAAATTATATTCTCTGGCTTTGAGAACAAAGAAATCATTTGAAAAATGGGACAAAAATACCTTTCTTTACATACCTCCCTGGTGTCACTAGCTTCACATGTCTCCTGTTTGTCAATTAATCACCTTTCAGTTAAACACAGTCTAAGCTTTGGTTGGTCACTGAGGAAAAACTTAAGGTGAATTGACTCAGCCTGAAATATTAATTAAAAATTTGTTTTAATCTGACCATCTCTTTTTTTCAACCCAAGTCACATATCTGCACCTCTTGATTCAACTCATAAAATTAAGAAGCAAGGGATGAACAAGTTTTACAGAAATCTTGTCACCAACTGAAACACAATACATATCAACTTTGAATTGTATAGATGCTATTTAGGCTGCACACAATTTGATGTAACTCTGTTTCTGTAGTTTGGCTAAATATGCACAACAGCAGGATGATAATGCTATGAAAAGTTAAATAAACTCTTCTCATCTAGCCTGCAATATCTGATACACTTCTGTGGCAGCTACAACTGACAGTTTTACATTTAAATCATTGTACAAGAACTGTGGGTTTTGGCATTACCTCAGAATAAGTGACACCATGATTTAATGCTATGGGTTGATTCTCAAAATACTATAGCTCTCTTGATTTAGGGCTTTCTGTTTAGCATTTTTAAAAATATCTTTAGATGGTTCATATTTAAATAATAAGTATCATTAGTCCCTTCCCACAGCCTTGAAATCATAAGCTATTCTGCATAGACAATGATACTTTTCTAAAAGGGAAGAGTACAGCTAACAAGCCTGCTGTTTTCAATAGCTTCCCCCATCCCTCTAGAGCAGAAAGTCATTTAAAAATGTATTTGTTCCTTTACTTTATCTTTATTCTGTCTGTATTATAAATATTTAATTTGTTAGCTAGTGTTTTCTTGTGCCAATAGTTGGGGTTGGAAGAATATTTAGAAAATCACCTCTCATTATACCTGGGCTGTGGTTGGCTCTGCAGCCTCAAACAACTGGAGATCAGGAGCAGAATTCACCAAGAGATAAGGTGAAAAGTTACGAGGCATCCTCCTGCACCTCACTGTTCAAACTTTAATCAACTCATAGAGAAATAAATAAAAAGGCAAGAGTTGGCTGCGATTTGAATTTGACAAGGAAGATTTGAATGACAAGGTGCTGCAACTTGAATGACATGGGGTTAGGAAAATGTCAGATTCCACCCTGATATCGCTCCATCATACAGCCATCTGTCCTTTCCAGTTCAAGCCTTTCAAGTTAAAATAGATCTGAACTGAAATCTCACAAAGGTCAAGGCTAACCAAATTGGAGTTACTTTATTCCAGAGATATTAAATGCTTGGTTTCCTATTATAAGATTGTGTTGACTCTGTTGACAAAGACCAGCGCATTGATTTCAGAAGAGTTTGATTCACCTGACTGTCATTAACACTCTTTCTGAATCACACTTGTATACTCCCTATTTTCATTTTCAGCTTTTTTAAAATTTAAAATTACAACTTTTGATATTTCAGAATAACCAGGGAAATATATAAATCAATTTTGTTTTTTGTAAAAGAATCAGTTTCTAGACATAAGACATTATCAAATTTTCAGCAGCAAGGAAGCAAAGAGTAAAGTTATAAACACCAAGTGAATATCTTAATTTTTGTTTCTTCTGTTCAGGGTCAAAATCTGCTTACAGCAAAGTAGGAGTTCTAGGTTTCTTCTTTTCCTTAAAATTTTTTAAAGGACAATTTTTCTTTTCAAAAAATGAACAAAATAAAACACTGAGGGAAGCTGTATCCCTTTAAAGGATTGGAAAGAGCCACCTCTGGCTTTCACCTCACCTCATTGGGATTAGTGAGTGTTTTGGCACTTCCATACCGACTTCAGGGTTTTTGTGTTTCAGCAGTGTGCATGCAAGGTAGAGGAGAGCCAAGATGTTGCCTTACAAAATACTCTACTGAGTTGCATCTCATTCCTTTCATGTGCAAGTAACCAAAAAAAAATCACTGGAGTTATGTGTCTATAAAACTGATATAAAGATGAAGAAATCTGACCCATACATTGTGATCCCAGTGTAACGGGAACAGATAGCTCAATTCTTATTTGGACCTCCTCTTCACTGAGTGCTAACTGCACTTCAAAATTTTTCAGACTTCTAAAATGAGACTGTATTGTGCATAATTACAAGTAGCAATCACATCATGTTTAAAATAAAATAGTTCCTGCACTTTGGGATTAGCAAAACCCAGACATACTGATTTAAAATGGAATTCATGCTTTTTTTCCTTTTGTTCTTTCTCTCTCTTATCAGAAGTCAGTGGGGGGTTGGAAACTCATTTCTGGGGCCACAGGAGGTGAAGAAGAGGTGAACAGGACGTGCTCACACAGTTTGAAATACCGTAGGTTTATGATGAAAGTACTGCTTTTGGGCTCTGGACAAACATAAAGTTGTTGCTTTGTGTTCAAGTGCAAAATTTAAGCTTGACTGCAAAATACTAAAGTTATACCCAAAAGATGAGGCCTCGGAACTCTCCAATGTCAAGTTCAGATGCTCATATTGCCTACATGCTGGACGTAGACTGAGACATACTGCCCTGTCTCCTCTGTGCCCTGGCATGTGCAGGAGGGAAACGTGGATGCAGAAGACAGCAGCACTATGCACTCATGTAAAACATATCCAGAGTTAGAGTGACCAGGATCTTGGGGCATGCCCAAAAGTGCCCCCATAGTCCCCCCGACCCCATGCTGGAGTGCTTTCTTTGGTGATGTTTCTGATTTTCTGTTCCTGTTCCTATCTAAGAGCCAAGAAAATTAACTATGCTATAGGAGTGATGCTTCAGGAGATGTGGTCCTCCCAGGTCATTGACTGACTCTCTTGACAAGTGCTCATCCTTTTTTATTGTTCTAAGTAACATGATGAAGGTGACTGCAAGAACAGTTTCGTACAAGTTTTACCATTTGTTAGGACACTCCTCCAAATCTGTTGAGCTATTAATGTCTTTACATTTGGAAATTATCAACTTCTATAAACTTCAGTTTGCATGTGTTTTCTCCACAATGTTTAGTATGTGACTGGAAAATCATTTGAAATGTCAAAGGGCTTAATAAAGAAAAATATTTTGTTATTGTATTTAAGGTGAAATGATGTAACAGAATAAATAACCTTATTTAATAAAGAAATTACTATATATTAGGATAACAGTATTATGATGTTAAAACTATCCAAGTGGTTTACAGCATTAATTGTAGAATGTGGAGAAGATTTCAACTCAGCAGCCTTTGTGAAATCTCTCTCTGCTCCCCTCTTCCTTTCTCTGGAAAAAATCTGAGGCTTGCCTGAATCATGCAAGGGAAAGTTGCTGTCATGCAGAAAGACTAGCCCCTCCTCTCTGCAAGGACAGCCACATGTAGCAATGTGACACTTTCATAATCATCTGGGACTGCAAGCACCTCAGCCTAGCTCCACGGTCTCTCTTAGGAGGCAAGTGAGTCATACCCCTACTTCAAGCCTCTGAGAAACCCAACATGAGCTGATTCATCTTCATTCAGAGCTGCTTCCCAGGCAGATTAGTCACATTCAGGACCACTAGCACTTGAGATATAGGCATCATTTAAGCATTTCTACATTCATCCTTGCGTTTCTACCTTCATCCTTATAGTACTGAAGTCATGCAATTTGTTCAGTCCACAGCAATATTGTTACATATTTGTATAGTCAATTGACTTCACTCTGATTTATGTTTTTCCAAAAAAAAGTGCTCATTGTTTCAAATATGACAGGTGGTTAAAAACAGACAAACAATTTAAACAAGTTGATTAGCTTTTTGAGTGTGAAATCCCTGTAATTGGAAGGTAACCATTCCAAGCACAGTCCAGAGAATGTCATATCAGTTCTTACTGGTGATGTAGAAAGGGACTAGAGGCATTAGTTTTCTCATGTGTAGATTTCTTGGATATATTTTGTCACTGTATTAACAGGGCAGTAGCCAAACACATTAGAAAAAAATTAGTGAAGGCTCACGGAAGTGATGTAAGCTGATATTTGGCAATTTATATAAGTTGCAGGCAACAACAGTGATCAGGTTAATTAAAAACATTTTAACCTCTGAGACACCAGTGGAGTTACGCTGTGTTCAAAGTAGTACAAATGAGATGAGAGGCTTTCTATGAAGCATGAAAGAAGTAATCCACCTGTTGACATTCCTAAGCCAGCTTCCTGATGAAGAAATATCTTTGTCTAACCATACACAGAGGAAGAGGGAGGATATGGGATTGTCCAATTCTCATCTCTAACACCCTCTCACAGAAAAGGCACAAGAACCAAGTCTTCCAATCAGAAAAGGCTGCCTTACACTCTTGCACCACCCAGAGATCCCAGGAGACAAACATCTTGGAGGAACTTTCCATTTCGCCACAGACAGATCAGGGAATTACCTCCTCCTTTATCTCAAAGAACAAGGTTCTTCATTCCACCACAAGGAAATAAGGAACCTGTAATTTATCCTTTGACTGAGACTTGAGCAATCATTTTATCGATTTTGACAACAGGTTAAATTTCATAGGAGGAATCCCCTAGGAAATCTGTAGGAAGGATTTTGAGTCTCTGTCTGCTCTTCAACATAAAAATCTAGATAGAATAATAGATACTCATAATGATTTAAATGGGTTTGTTTTGAACAGCAATTACGCTTTATATTTCCCTCTGTGTTACTATCTGGCCATTAAAATTGTTAGAGAGATACCTCTGCCTGAATTAAGGTATAAACGATGTCAAAGTCAATAGTATGGACTTTGTTTAACATTAATTGTGAGTGGGGGGAGAGAGAGAGAAAGAGAGAGAAAGAGAGAGAAAGAGAGAGAAAGAGAGAGAAAGAGAAAAAAAAGGCAGGGAGAGAAAGAGAGTGATGGAGAGACAGATTAATTAGAAAATATCACTACTCCGTAGATCCCAGTGGCATCCTGTTGATCCTCTTCTTCTGGTTTTCTTGGTGGGGAGGGCCCCACAAAACATGGAGTTCAATAATTTATATACATTTGGACCATATGGGAATGACCAGGTACCTCCCATGGGAGGAGGTGAGTTTGACACTCTCTTGCAACAGACTCTGGATAAGTTGCATCCCTTTGCATCACTCTATTGGTTTGGCATGGCCTGGTTTTTGGTAGCAGGGGCGCCACAAAGATGGGTCCTACGGAAAGTTGCTGGAAGCTTCCACCATGTCCAGCAGAGCCAATCTCTGATGGCTCTGAAGATGGACATGCTGCTGGCCAAAACTGGGCCAGTGAGAGAGGTTGGTAACGCCTCTGTGATGACATATTTAAGAAGAAAATCAAAACAAAGTCACAGGGTATTTGCTTCCAGTCAGAGAAGAGAAGGAGGTGAGAACATGTGAGGGGAAACAATATGGTGACACCAAGGTCAGTAGAGAAGGAGGGAGAGGAGGTGCTCCAGGCACTGGAGCTGAGATTCCTCTGCAGGCTATGGTGACGACCAAGGGGAAGCAGCTGTGGCCCTACATCCACGGGGGATGCAGAGATCCACCCACAGCCTGTGGGGATCCACGGAGGATGCAGAGATCCACCCACAGCCCACGGGGATCCACGGGGGATGCAGAGATCCACACACAGCTCATGGGGATCCACAGGGGATGCAGAGATCCACCCACAGCCCGTGGGGATCCACGGGGGATGCAGAGATCCACCCACAGCCTGTGGGGATCCACAGGGGATGCAGAGATCCACCAGCAGCCCATGGGCAAGGTGCCCATGCTGGAGCAGGTGGATGCCTGGAGGAGGCTGTGATCCAGTGGTAGACCTGATGGAGAGAGGGGGCCCTGTTTCCAGGCTGGAGCAGTGTGTCCTTGGAGGACTGCACCCCATGGAAAGAGAGACCCATGTTACAGCAGTTTTGGGAGGACTGTCTGACTGTCGGGAAGGAATTCACACTGCAGCAGGTGAGGTAGGGCTGCTTCTCATGAGAGTGGACCCACACTGGAGAATTTCATGGAAAGCTGTCTCCCATGGGAGGGATCCCACAGCCCCAAAGGGGAAGGACTCCTCTTCCAGAGCAGCAGAAGAAAATCTCGGTGATGGACTGACCAAAATCTCCATGCCCTGTCTCCCTGCACTGTAATGGGGAAGGAGGGAGGGGCTGGGGGAAAAGAGGTGTTTTAAGGGCTTATTTTACTTCTCATTATCCTCCTCTGATTCTGTTAATAATAAATTTCACTTTTCAACTTAAGTTGAGCCTGTTTTGCCCTTGAAGTGTTTCTCCGGGTCCTTGTCTCACTCATGAAGCCTTTGTTAATTTTTTTCTTCTTTCCTCTGCTCAGCTGTGGCAGTGGAGGGTGAACAAGCGATGCTTGTGGGTGCGAGCATTGGGCCAGTGTCAAACCATGACAATCATGTGCAGTCTTCTGGTGCAAGGCCCCAGGAATGAGTCTGAGGAGCACTTTGGGGTCTTTGGTGGTTTATGACGCTTCTCAGCTGCTCTAATGTGAATGTCCCACGGATGTAGCATTCCAGGGGTGGAGGGTTTTACAACTGAGCCAGTTTGCATAACGGAGGATAGATGTTCACTTCCTCTGACAAGACATAACACCACACACCCAAAACCCCCCTCTCACCTTGGCTGGGGGTGTGTCTGTGCAAACCTGGCCTCAGAACGTGGGTCTGTGGATTATGACTTCCCCCACTCCAAACCCAGCCAGAACCGATTTTCAGGACAGCTGCTGGGTTTGGCTTTCATGTGAATGCATTCTTCCCCTTCAGCCTTGTTTACTTCCCCAAGACCCTAGATAATTGGAAAATAGTGTCACCTTTACCTTACCTCAAGTTCCCCCAAGTGGCTTAACTCACAGTCTAAATTTCCAGTCAGGATGCTCATTCAGGAAGGAGCAGGCTTCAGTGGTTGCAGCTTATTCATACAGTTTTGCCATAATGGGCGAAAATTCCTTCATAACAATGTTTAAGCCATTAACTATAACATTTCAGGCTCCCACACCCTGTCCTAAATATCTGTATTATATCTGAAAGTCCAGTTTTTAAATTTCAGGAACCTGTAGCATTTATGTTGCTTAAATGAGATTGGTTGTAATGCCATTTTTCAGAGCAGGAATATATCAATTAACACCACATTTTTATGCATCCTTTGGAGGTCACAGTCCTTTTATGCACTGTGTAAACTGAAAAAATTTGCATGTGAAATTGTAGTTTGATCAAATAAGTTCTGATTTATTTGGGTTGAGTGCATGTAGTGTCGTCAGTGCAATTTCTCTCTAGATTGCAAAGATTATTACTCAAAACATTGCAGCTGAAGCAATGCCAGTGTTATTTTTGAAATATATCAGTAGCTTTGTAACTCATATTTTTCAGCCATGGAAATATGCTGTTTATTAGATCTAAAAAAAAAATTTCTTGGCCAATTTAAAAACACATATAAACTCAAACTGAATGCATTTTTTTTTTAATTCAGATTCATTCTGAATATGATTCTGCATACTATAAACCTTTCTGAAATATTGTTTCACTGATGAGTTACCACAGATACCAAGCTGTTAGGCAGCTTAAAAAATCAACAGTAGCTAGGAAAACATGTCCAAAATACAGCCTGGGCAATGTCAGAGCACACTGGTGGTCCTTTTCCTCTCTGTAATATATTAGAGAACAACCAGCAATAATTGAGCAAGGACTAAAAAGAACAATAAAAGAAAAAAAAAATCAGTTTCATCCCTATCTTCTGGGGATGAAATGCTGCTCAGTATTACTATCCCTCATTAGCACTTAATGTGGGGTAGAATTGCTTCAATATTTCTCAACAAGTAAACACAAAGGCTGAAAAATATTAGTAATTGTATTCTCAACAGAAAAACTACCCATCCTAGATGTTTGTATTGTCATATTGCCATTCTCAATCTGTGATGGGCTAACCTTGGCTTGGGGATGATTGGAGAGACAGCAAGCACTGCACAACAGTAGCTGAAGCCCCATTCTGGTTCCAAATATAAAACACAACATTATGAGGGCTGCTTTGGGAAAACTTAAATCCATCCCAGCCAGACCTAATGCACAGTCTCACAAAAAAAAAAAAAAAAAAAAAATTGGTTCGTAGATTAGGAATGTTTTCTTGTGTTTTTCCCCCAGTAAAGAATTCAGAGCTGTAATTTGACAGAGTTTATCCTTTCTCTTGCAACTCACCTTTATGTGTGCTTATTTCTGTGATCAGCAGATTGTATTGAGAAAGCAGTCATTCCCATAGCTTGCTACTCTGCACTTGGTGTCAAGAATTTTTGCAGAAAGTGCAAGTATAGAAATGACCATCTGGGAAGGGGAGGATTCCTGAGGAAGGAGTGCTCAGCTCTTCTTCCAGGGTATCCCATTTCAGCTTGGACATCAATAGAATTCTAAAATTTGATCTATTTTTTGTTTGTTTGGGAGGTTGGTTTGATTGTTTCCTTTTAATTGGTGATGTCTCCACCTCTTGAGAGGAACTGTTATCTTCACTGTTCACACACCTATTATATGTTCAAACATCTGATGTTCAAACACAGTTCTGGGATTAGATTTTTTGTAGTTTGCCTACATTTTCCTACATAAAGAGATATAAAATACTAACTGTAGAAAAGGTCATGCAACGTGAACCAGTTTCATTCTCAGCTACATAAAGGGATTATCTCCCAATTTCTGTTGCTATTCCTGCCAATGTGTTCTTTAATTGATGTGTTAAATATCTACAGAATCTTTCACTCTCCTGACAGATGATTTGTTTCAGGTCTTTGGGGACAATATCAGTGTCTGCAAAGTCACTAGAACAGAAGACTTCCACTTCAAATGGACTTCATGCCATAACCTGTGGACTTAAGGTTAATTTGCAAAGAAATCCTCAGCCTATCAGTACTACCAGTCCTAATCTTTTTGTTCCCACCTCTTCAGTTTATTGTGCTTAGTTAATCTTATCACCACCTTCAAGGCAAGAAAGTCAATATGTTCTAACATCTTGTTTCATGTTCTCCCCATTGTTGACTCCTTTTGACATCTGTTTTTATTTATATTCCTCGTGTCAAAGAACATAAACCTTCTATTCCCTTTCCTATCACATAAAAACAAGATATATGTACTATCTCATTAACAGAAGTACACATAGGACTTTGACATGTGGATGGGCCCTCAAGTCAGTGACAAACCAAATCAAACATTCATGTAGTTCCCCTCAAGAATGACTGGTGAAAATCAGTGAGCTTTCAAGCCCTTATTCTGCAAGGTCATATAGCCATAAAAAACAGTGTTCAGAGGTCTGGCAAAAAAATGAACCATAAATGGGATATAAAAGGTATTTTTGTGTACAAATTACGCTCACTTCTATCACCCCAGTGGGAAAAGTTGACCAATTAGGCTCATTTTCAGAGCAGTGATCTAACAAGGTCTAAAAGATACCTTAAATGCATAGTAAAAAAAGAAGTCTGAGGATTTCATAATTGAGTATAGCTTGAGTTTTGGTACAAAATTTTACTATTATTTGATTTAACTGTTATTTAATGTCACCAAAAGACAATCTCAGAAAATGTAAAATACACTCAGTTCTCTGAAAACAGCACAGTAACATTGTCAAAGAATGTACAACAGCTAGAGCATCATTTTTGCCATAATTATAAGGCAAATTTCCCTCTTCCCCGTCCTTGCCTCCCCCCAAAAGAGTGGCTTTTTCACTCTTTCCCTTTGAAATCAACTGATGTTATTACCAGCCTCTTTTTTAGACTTTGCTTTCATAAAATATTTTCTCATATTTTCTGTGAAAAGAGCTGAACAAATGATTTGCAGAGACCTTTCCCATAGACATTGACAATGAACTTTAAATCCATTGTTTAACCAAACACTGGATGAAGGGAGACTGTTCATTTTGAGTGGATATCAACAATTGAAATTGTTCTTATAATTCAGCTATAATTCATACTATAAGATGAATCTGTGGTAGTAATATGGGACTAGATTTCCCTTAGTGCTCTGTCACATAACGCCATCTAAACTATCCATAAATAACAAAAATAGTTTCTCAAATATTAAAATATTCTATCGAAAAGTTGGGCATTCAGATTGGACTAGCATGACATGTACTTAAACTGACATTTTGTTTGATCTTCATGTTTCTGTACAAACACAGTTATCTCTCAGCCCATGGGAAGAGATAGGCAGCTATCACAAAATATAGATACGATAGAGATCTTCAATGTTACTTGCATGATCAGGTTTCTATTTACTGTGATCTGTTTTGTTTCCTGAAAGATGAGGGAAATATGACTGCCTAAAATTAGTATCATGAGATTCTTCAGGGGAAACTTTTTGTAATTTGCAGAATATTCTATGTACTTTCCATTGTATGACAAGAGACTCACAAAAAATAAGACAAAGCCAGTAATAGCATTTTATATTGAAGCAAGCTTTTGCATGCATTTTTCCCTCCATGGGACCTAAATATAATAATTTGTCCCCACAATAATTTTAAGTCTTAGATATTTATTACGTACACACACAAGAATCAAAAAAACCCCATAGGTATTGAATTTGCTTGGCCAAGCAAGGAGGGTTACAGGGATGACTTCTGTTGGAAGCTGCCAGAAGTTTCCTTCATGTCCAGCAGAGCCAGTCTCTGACAGTTCCAAAGAGAGATGTGCTTCTGGCCAAGGCTAGGCCAATTAGAAATGATGATAACACCTCTGTGATAACATATTTAAGAAGGAATAAAAGAAGTTATTGTGGATTATAATTGCAGCCAGAGAAGAGTGGGGTGAGAACATATGAGAGGAACAACCCTACAGACACCAAGGTCTGAGAAGGAAGGGAAGGAGGTGATTCAGGCACCAGAGCTGAGATTCCCCTGCAGCCTGTGGTGCAGACCATAGTGAGGCAACTGTGCTCCTGCAGCCCATGGAGACCCATGTGAATGCAGAGATCCACCTGCAGTCCATAAAGAGACCACACCATAGTAGGTGGATGCCCGAGAGGAGGCTGTGACCTTGAGGGAGGCCTGTGCCAGGCAGGGTCCTGGTAGGGACCTGTACAGAGAGCAGCACCTGCTGGAATGGGTTTCCTGGTAGGATTTTTGACCCTGTGGGGGATCTGCACTGGAGCAGGCTGTTCTTGAAGGGTTGCACCCCTTGGAACAGTGACACACATTACAGCAGTTTGTGAGTATTGTTGCCTGTGGAATGGGCTCATGTTGGAGAAGTCCATGGAGAACTGTCTCCTTTGGGAGGGACCCCACGCTGGAGCAGGGGAAGGACTCCTCTCCTTGAGCAGAGGCTTGAACAACGTGGTATGAACTGACCAGAACCCCCATTCCCTGTCTCCCTGCACTGCTGAGGGGGAGGAGGTAGAGATGAGAAGGAGGAAGGGGTGGAGAGAAGATGTTTGGAGGTCTGTTCTTACTGCTCATTATTCTACTCTAATTTTGCTGGTAATAAATTCAATTATTATCCCCAAATTGAACGTGGTTTGGCCTTGATGATATTTGCTGAGTGATCTCTCCTGGTCCTCATGTAAACCCATGAACCCTTCTTTATATTTTCTCTCTGCTGTTCAGTTGCAGAAAGGAGTGAGAGTAGCTTTGGTGGGTGCCTGGCATCCAGCCAGCATCAATCCTCTATAGCACAGAAACGCAATTCCTATGCTTTTGTGAACAAGACCTGCAGTTATGATGAACAGATGAGCTGATCTCCATTTGATATTGGTTTGTTGTTACTAGGGCACATTTCACTGTACAAACAATAATTTTTCTCACAGAACTCACATCCAGAATATAGGACCAAGTTTATAGTCCCTGTTCCAGCACCAGGCTTCAGCCAGTTATTCTTGGTTTACTCCTCGTATCTTGTTTCCATCTTCTTACTCTCACAAAAATCTTCTCTTACTACTACTGTCTCAAAATCTTCCACACCTAATTTTGGCATTTTTTTTTTTTTTCCTCCAAATTAACTTGTGTGCCATTGAAAAACATTACAATTTTCAAAATGGTGAATTATTTTTACTGTCCTACTTTCTAAGACAGTCTCATGCAAATATCTTTCAATGAACATTTCTACCAAAATGGCTAATTTCTGATAAAATTATCAGCAATAAAAAACATAAACTTTCAATGGGGACCAAGAGAGTCTCAGAAGACTAACTTTTTATTAGCTTTGCCTAAAATCTTGGCAGTTTAAATAAACTGCAGTTTCTTTCTTCATTTTTTTTCTTTTTTTCCTACACAAAAGAGGTACTCACAGAAAGACACAATATTTACAAGAAAATTACTACTTTTCTGAAGTAATTTAAGATAAAATCCACTTTTTTTCTCTATAGAATATTAAGCATGTGGTTAAAAAATGCAACAGACAGGATAGTGCTTAGTATTCAGTCCTACAGGTTAGTAAGAGTAATTTCTGTAGAACATGATAGGCTTTAGTCATGTTAAATCCTTCAGGGCTTTTCTGTAAGAGCTATTTGAGTTGTTTCACCAAGCAATTTGACTTTAGAAAGGTTTCCTCTTAGTAGGCAATTGCTCCTGTATTTTCCTGTTAGCCAGCTGTCCACACCTAATGCTGAGTTGAATGTAAATTTCAACAGCCTGTAAGACATTGATGGAGTGGTTCCAAATTCAGTAAAGTTTGGTTGTCAGATGGCCCAGTGAATTAAGTGAGACTCCTATTGTCTTGTATCAAGCTGAATGATTAATTAATCAAAGAAACCACTTGATAAGCAAAAAAGCATTGTTAAAATTAACCATTGGTATCACAAACAAACAAAATATTCCATTTTCACCAAAATCAGATACAATTCCTTAAGTACTTACAACATATGGTCAAAGTTTACCCTCCTCAATACATTGTAGCTTTGCTATAAAGAGTAACAAGCCCATAAGTCTTTTTATCATGGGTGTCCACTAACAAAATTTGTCTATGTCTGCTCTTTGAACAAGTCTTTCATCTTTTCAGATCATTCTGATGGCCCAAACACAGATCCAATGGTTAATGTAAGTCAGTCTCTCTATAGCTACCTGCTGTTACATGTCTAACAGCAACATTCCATCAGCTTAGGGGGCTGCAGGGTCTGATGACTTGGTGTCAAAATTACACTGGTACATAACAGTGTAACTTGGAAGTTTAGCTAAAATGTTTACCTAGTTGGTGTCAGAATTTGAATCACTATTAACCTGGTTTATATGAATTCTTGTTTTACTCTTTAAGGAAAAGCTGCAGGAGAAAAGACCTTGTCTTTAAGATGTAATTCATAAACTTTAAAAACACTTTTATAGCTAGTTTAGGTTAATCTGAGCAGCTGTTAAAGGTTAAGACATTAAGTACTAACTGTATAAATTACTGGGGGAGACACTTGGATTCTACAAGTGCTTAATGTGACCTTATTTTTTTCTTAAAAGTATTTGCCCTCTTAATAAAAGAAAGCAAAGCAAGCATTAACTTGCTTAATTTGTGGATGGAAACCAGGACAAAAATATATCTGAAGGAGCACAGGAGTGAAAAATGGATCTATATATAGATCATCTAAATTACTCTTACAAGTTGACCACAGTTTATGTCTTCTGTCTCATTAACATCTCAAAAATACCTGCTGAAAATAAGTAATGATCAGCTGAAAAAACTGCATTGCACACACATAGAAATGCATAAAGTTCTAGTTTTTCTGACTTGAGAAACAGCTCAGTTAGTTTTTAATATCTTAATGGGATCGCTTTAGAGCTGAAGGTTATGAAACTGGGACTACTTTATAGTCCAAACTATCAAAGAAGAGTTGCAGAATGTCTTTCTTTAAAGAGGGAGAGAAGCAGCTCATTCAGAGGCCAGTTTCTTGTACTATTACCAGACAATCTCCCTTGTAAAGTAAGTTATGCTTAGCAATCAGACATTTCTTTTCCAAACAGAACAGTGTTTTGAACTGTCTAGAAGAGAACAATAACAAAATATCACACCGTTAAGTTACACTGGATAGTTGTTGTGAAGATACAATACAGGAAATAGAAGACTAGATTCTATCCTGAGTGAAGAAACAGCACTCAGCATATAATTATCTGGTATTTAAAAGAATTTTCATTTCATAATACAAGTTCTGTAATGCACAGGCTCAGAGCTTTAGATATTTTTATGGAAAAAATCCATAAAATCCACTTAATTGTTTCTAGTTATTTGCCACTCAAATTAATGTAAAGCAAATTCTGAAAATCCTTAATTTTATGAATATTTCCTTTGAGTCTAGGCAGGTATGTGAAGGATAAACTTTGAGGCAGAATTTCAGAAATAGACCCTGACCACCTTTCCAAAAGTTTAACTGAACAGTTTCTAAAAATAAAACTGCTACAGTATTCCTTAAAGCACTAGTTATTTCTGACACTACCATCTACCATTTCTTCAGCATCTATATGTTAATGCCACCATATCAAACACATGCCAATGAATCTTAACTCCACAACACACAACATGGATTACAAAACATAGGTTTTTTATTACCCAAGATGGGCCCATGTATACTTACTGGACAGATTAAATTATAAAAGAGGCAGGCAAAGAATAACCTTTAAGCTCCAACCCTTTTCCCCTCAAGGTCATTTAGTGACTTGGGGGTAAGAATAAAATTCAAGAGTCTGTTAGAGGTAAACAGACAGGACAATGAGCAAATACTATGCTTCAAGGAGACATACTGCACTTTACTTGAAACTCACAGTTCATACCAGTGATGTAATGACTGAAGCAGCCCTAAATGTATTGCAAAGATGCATATTGGCAACAGTAAAAATGTGAACTATGAGGGGAAAACATTTATAGTGTGTTTTCAGGTGCGAAGAGAAATAACTTCAACATTTATTTCACATAAGGCAGTACAAGGAAGAGCATATGTCAGAAGTTGTTTGCTTTGCCCTCCACGCAGCTGGGAGGAGTACAGCTTGGTTTCTGGCTGTACAGAGAAGGTGATTTGTGCTGTTCTCACTGACCCTTCTTTCTTAGTCTTAATAGCCAAATCAAAACTGAAGGAACAGGTTCAGGAAAGAATTACCTTCTTCCTTGAAACAAGAGCCACAAACCAGTTTGAAACACTCACACTCTAGTTGCTTGGTAATCCCTGTTTCAGCCCAGTCATGCTATGGAAAGCAGTCAGCTCGTACAGCAGGGTGAGGTGGGCTTCACTCTTTGCCCAGCTGGTCACAGAGGAAAGAACATGCTGATGTCGAGGGCCACTGTTTGCAGCAGCAGAAGCTCATGCTGATGGCACCAATAACTACATGGCTGCTCCCACTGAGGAGATAATTTTCAACCTGAGGTGGGGAGAGAGAAAACTCCTGGGGTCTGGCTTCTTCTCTGAGCCCAAGGCTGGACAAAATTGTCTTATTCCTAAGGAGAGATGTGAAGCTCCAGCAGTTCTCCCACACATTGGCAGTTCTCTGCTTCCTAAAACCCCATCCACCTAATCATATCAATAAAGTGGTCACCCTCCTTACAGAGCAGGACTTAGGGGCTACTAAGTGCAGCATAATGTGCACACTCCTTAGCCACTATACTAGTGGTATACTCAGGAATTCCACAGTGCCGACAGCTGTCCTAAATTAACAGTTCTTTCATTTTTATCTATATTCCTTCCTTACCTAACTACAAATCAAGTACTTAACCTGGATGAATGGAAGTGTCTTGTAAATTATAGAATAGTTGAAGGTAATTATGTTTTCTATTGCTTCTTACACAAGGTGATGGAAAGAGACAAGAAGGGCAGGAAAAATATCCTGTACCACTGTTACAGTAATTGATTCTCACATGTATAATTCTTTAGAGAAAACAGAACCATATTTGTGGTGTAAATTATCTATTCCATTTACAAGATAGGATCTGAAACAAAATGTCTGGGTGGCATTTGGCTTTTAGAAAAAACAAGGCTGTAAGTATGTCAAATATGAAAATTAAAATGCAATTTTTAATAAATATTTGCATTTTGCTAAGTGTCCTACAGCCAGAAATCTCACCACAGTTTTAAGGCTGGTGTCTTTTTTCCAAAGTCCCCTTTCAGTCTCTTTGAATCATAACTTATTATTTTAACCATTTATCTAGATTATACTAAGAATCTATTAGTAATGCTTAGTGGCTGAAACAAACTGCTGGTAAAATGGAGGTCGAATGAGCTCTTCTGAACCTTCATTCTGCATGTGTGATGTCTCTTTATTGCAGCCATTTGTCATTTTTTACCTTTCAGACAGTATTAGAGGATAATTACATGGTAGTTAAATTGCCAGAAATTAATGCATTTCTCCTTCCAAGAAAGGTTCTTTTCTATTTTGAATCCACTATACTCTGTAAAACACAAGCTTCTGTGTGACAAATTGGATACTGTGAAATAGTATATGAAACAGAAGTGATTAACACCATCAACAAAGGCTGAATTAATTTTCAGACAGATGAAGAAATATTTCATATATTAGATGTTAAATACTGTAAGATTCTCATATTGACTAATTTGAATGCCTACGTAGTTTTACTTTTTATTCCAAATTTCAGTAATTAAAATATTCTTGGAATGGTCTTCTTTATATTAATTCAGCCTTTCTCATGACACAACAAGAAAAATTATTATTGCTTATGAGTTTCTATTTTGTTCTTCAGTTCCAGCAGTCTCTAACATAAAGCTCTCTGTTCAGCAGACAAAATGCACAATAGTTTCTAAACCATGGAGTCCTGTGAGTGCACCAGAAAAAAGAAAAAAAGAAAAATTAAAAAATATGGTAATGAATTTTGATCTTACTTTCACTAGCTAAATTCTAAGTCAATAACTATCATTGAAATGACTGCTAATTCTGATTTTTAAATATTTCCTCTTACAATACTCCAGTGTTGGCATAATACAACACAATGTTCTTTAGCTTGAAGGCAAATGATCTCATTTGCAATTCTAATCGCATTGGTAAGGAGTTTTGATTCCTGATCTTGAAGATAAAATTAGTTTCCATTTCTTTTGAAAAAAATCTGTGCATTTTATAAGACTGATTTCTAAGAGAACTCTAATGCAAAGACAACATATTTTCAAAGCCTTTTGGTGTGATACCTAAGGAATGGAATCTCAATGACGTTATATAGAAAATATTAATAGGACACTTTGATACTGCAAAACAATGACCATTTGGAGAAAGTAATTCAGAGGAAGGAAGGTTTGAGTGTATCATGGTTGTTCACTGTAGTAAGAGTTTGACATTTCAGCATCCACATCATACATGGATGGAAGTGAAAGAACTAGAAAGTCTTTTCATTATTATGCAAAAGAAAAAAAATGAGTGAAATTGTTTCCACTCAAACAGAAAAGATCTAAATGCAATCTTATTAATATATTAGTAGATTGTAGGTAAATGTAGGGAAGTGTAATGAATATCAGTACTAGTCTTGATTCTCTCCTTTACCTTTTATAGTCCTAGGCATGAATAATTCCAGCTTTAGTTACTAAATTATCTAATACACCCACTAAAATATTTTAACAATTATACTGAAAACAAAACCCAGCAATGCATTATAAAATAATTAGAGGAAAATCCAAGGACATCCCCTTTCTTCTTTTAACATTAAACCTGTTTAGAAAAATCCATCAGTGATCATACAGAAGATGTAAGCACTTTAATTTCTCTAGAAAACCTCATGAAGTTGGGTTTTTTTCCCCATTCTTACATATCAATACCAGTTAGCAAAATAGAAGGTAGGGTAGAGGGTGAGGTTGTGAAAATGCCTAGCAATTTAGAAGACTTATCTACAAATTGAATCAATAAACTAGACTTTGAAGTAAACCCTTAGAGAACAATAAAATCAATAATGGAATACTGCGCAAATAGGAGGAAAATAACAATAAAAGGAGGACCATGACAGTACCAACAGCAGTAGGGGTTTGGTTCTGTGAGACCTAGGTTTTTGTCAATTATCATCAAAGCCCTGATATTTGAAGTTCTAAGGGAAAATGTAAATTTCCACCATTGCAAACTACACTCACTGGACTGAATTTTATTGGCTTTATTAAAAATCTTATTCTGAAAAAATTACTAAGGCTAGCAGGACTTATGGTTTCTTAAAATACAGTTTTGGAGGAGAATTCCACATGTTTCTGCAAGGAAAAACTCCATAGAATTACAAAGTACTCTGTCAGAAAAATTGGTACTGTCCATTGCTATGTACAAAAAGGAGATCTGAAGTATGATGTAACAAAGTGATAGACTTGACTTTCCAGCTGAAAATTGGCACCTATTAAAGAAATATTCCAGATAGTCAGAATCAACTGGGAAAACAGAAGGCAGACAAAGCCTCATAATTCTTTCTTTGTTTTCTGGTAATACAATGAAATGCTTCACTAAACACGTATATTAATCTTTGTACATTTGCTAAAGATTTTTTTAGAATGTTTAGTGGATTGAAGAATATCAGACTAAAGAAATGCTGATTTCTAGTAAGCTATTTATGAGTAAGTCCTAAATAAATAGATATTTATAAACTCTTTTTTTAAAATTACTGATATTTCAAAGTTGAGAACCTCATTATGCTGTAGTCTATCTATATGGATGCAGTTATGATTGTATATACAGAATCATACTTAGCTAGTTTTTAAATTGCTCTTCATTTGTATACCATTTTCTTGCATTTTTTCACTTATAAATGAACCACTGAGCAGGAGTTAAAGGCAACCCCTAGAAAGAATTCAGTAGATGTTTTTCCACTTCATTTCTACATTTTACTTCTTGTGATGAGGAAAAAAGTCCAGTTTTATGGGATCTTGTTTACTTTCTTATGAGCAGTTTGCTAACCTTACAGCAAAAGTTCATTCTTCCCTACGTAGTTGAAAGTAGTAGCTATTACTTTGTTTTTCAAGTTAATAGAATGTCCTAAGGTCAATTCATGTTTTGTGATTTTTGGATATTTTTTTGTACTCCAGTTCATGACAGAAATTTTTATGCTATGCACTTCCATTTCCCAGCTTACTCCACACTGTCTATCAGAATTTTTTTGTTTCTGTAAAGACAATAGTTTTGCTTACTCTTCTGTTTTTGCTGTGAAGTCTGTCCATGTCTTAAAATAAACTATTCCATTTTGCTATTTGTGAATGCCCCTCACTACAAGAAGAACATTGAGGCATTGGAGCATGCCCAGAAAAGGGCAGAAAAACTGGTGAAGGGGCTACAGACTAAGTCTGAAGAGGAGTGGCTGAGGTCTGTGATTGTTTAGACAGGAAAAAAGGAGGCTCAGGGGAGACCTTATCAGTCCCTACAACTACCTGAAAGAAGGTTGTAGGGAGCTGGGATCAGTCTCTTCTCCCAAGTAAAAAGCAATAGGACAATAGAAATTACTTCAACTTATGCCAGTGGAGGTTTAGACTGGATATTAGGAAAAAATTACTTTTTGAAAAGGTTGTTCAGGCATTAGCACAGGTTGCCCAGGGATATGTTTAAGTCACCATTCCTAGAGGTATTTAAAAGACATATAGATGTGGCACTTGAAGTTATGGTTTAGGTGTGAACTTAGTAGTGTGAAGTTCATGGTTGGACTTGATGATCTTAGAGGTCTTTTGCAACCTAAATAATTCTATGATTCTAAAACTAGAGGGAATTAAGGTATGCATATGTATATTCACATATATTTTTCATTGACTAACATTTTTTCCAGAACATAATGATGAGAATTATGGATTTTGTAGTAGCAAAATGCCCAAATTAATTAAGTAATCTCCTTTCCTTTTTCTCTTGCCCTTAAAAAAAAAAAAAAAAAAGTTAAAAAATCAAAAAACCACACCACATCTCTTTTATTTTACCTTTAGAAATAAGCTAGACAGGAGATATTTCTCAAGCAAAATGCTGTAACTTTCTTCTGTGTCCAAAGCTTGTGTCTTTTATCTCAACAAAACTATAAACATAAAGAACATTTTGACTCAATAGGTTTTGGAAAGATAAGCCTTTTCAATTGCTAGCTATGCCCCCTTTTGACATAGATCAATTTTCCCTTCCACTTCTAAAGGTGAAGGAACTGCACCACTGCATCAATTCTCCTCAAAGCCAGATTTTTATGGCTTCACATGGCAGACCACTTCCATTTTCACTGAGCAAAACAGAGAAAATGAAAACTTCCCCTTGCCCAAAATTCCCCATCTCCAACCCTTCCTGTTGGAGCAGCCCAAGCTCTGGCTCAGTTCCAAGCAGACTGGGGAGGTGAAGAAGCAGACTATGAACAAAAATATCTAAGCAGAAAGATTTGGGAATTATTTTGTGAAATTAAAACTAAATGACTGACCCAAACCTCCTGGTATTTTTTGGCTGCTTTGACCACAGTAAGCCCTCAATAATGACTAGGTTAAGTTTGCCTCTCTTTCTAAAATGTGCATATACCTTGCTAAATGAAAATATAAAGGCAGCAATTGATAATGTAGGCACGGAAAAAAAACTAGGCATGAGAATGGAAGTAAAGATCAGCTTCAGGAGCCCCTGAGGAACCTAAATGTATATAAGTCTATTGGACCCAATAAGCTCATCTCAGAGTCCTGAAGGAACTGCCTGGAATAATTGTCAAGCCATTCTGCATGACATTTGAAAAGTCATGGCAGTCAGGTGAAAAAGTAACGAAAAGACATTCCAGTCCCCTGGTATCAACACAGGCTGAACAGCTGTATATATAACACAGGGGTTGAACAGCTATAGGGCAGCCCTGCTGAGAAGGACTTGGGGGTGCTGGAGAGGCTGGACATGACCCAGCCATGGCACTCACAGCCCAGAAAGACAAACATGTCCTGGGCTGCATCCAAAGCAGCGTGGCCAGCAGGGTGAGGGAGGGGATTCTGCCCCTCTGCTCTGCTCTGGTGAGAGCCCACCTGCAGTGCTGCATCCAGCTCTGGGGTCCCCAGCACAGGAAGGACATGGAATTGTTTGAGTGAGTGCAGAGGAGGGTCATCAACATTGTTAGAGGGATGGAGCACCTCTCCTGTGAAGAAAGGCTGACAGCATTTCATTTGTTTAGCCTTGAAAAGAGGTTCAGGGTGACTGAATTGCAGCCTTCCAGTACCTAAAGGGAACTTCCAAGAAAGATGAAGAGGGACTTTTTACAGGAGCATGTAGTGACAGAACAAGGGGGAATGGTTTCAAAGTGAGAGTATGTAGGTTTAGATCAGATATTAAAAAAATTCTGTACTGTGAGAATGATGAGACACTGGAACAGGTTACGCAGAGAAGTTGTGAATGCTGCACACCAGATGTGCTCAAAGCGAGATTGGATGGAGCTCTGAGCAACCTTGTCTAGTGAAAGCTGTCCCTGCTCATGGTGCAGGGGGTAGAATGATGATCTGCAAGGTCCCTCCCAGCCCAAACCATTCTGTGATTCTATGAGAATACACAGGTCAGAACTTGAAAAGAGTCTACCAGGTTAAGTAATTAATTCAAAGTTCTCCAGAGCTGTATTCTCGTTGCACCAATATTTAATTCTGATTGAATTATGTTATCATGGAAATGCTGCTATATCTTACAGGAACAGATTTATTTACCAATGAAATAATCAATGTAAATTGTACTGGAGCTGGACATTTCATTATGCTGTTTATTTCTGTTAACACCTACTATGAAAGACATTTATATATATGTATATTCATAGTAGCTATCTGGCAGCTTTTTTCCCAATGATACAGAGAAAATTAGGCAGCAAAGTTTTATCAAAAAAAACAAAACAAAAAAAACAAAGCAGAGCAAACAACAAAATATATTTCTGTTATTAATGTAACATTTTGCCCCAAGACATCTTTCATAAGGTTTGTTTTGTCCTCTCCTTCAAAATGTAGATGATAGAGCTTGGCCATGACTGAATTGCAGTCAAACTATGAGTTTCTCTTCATATTTTGTCTTTGGATTGGATATTCCTGTTTTATTCAGAGTAACTTAAATCAGACATTTCTGTCAGAATCTTGCAGGTTAGTTAAAATTTAATCCTATAAATCACACAAATATATCATCTCTATGCCTGTGTTCATCTACAGTGATAGGATGTCTTAAAATACTTTGTAGACATTTAGGGTATTTATGAATCAACCTTGGTCCTATTAGGGTCTGTTTTTTAGTCCAAGGAAGGAAGAAGAATGATAAAGAGCATTCTGAATGACAGTGTTTTGTTGTTTTTTTGTTTTTTGTTTTTTTTTATCACAAGGATCAGCCCATTTTTTAACTTGTTAGCTAATTAACATTTTTTATCTACTTTCCTAAAAAAATAGAGGCTTCTACTAACATCTAAGCGTAAAATTTTAGGGAAAAAAATTCTTATCTTTGAAGTGAAAATATCTGGTTTTGTCTGCAGATGGGTAATTGTACTCTCCTATGCTCCCACAACTACCTGGGCATAACCACTTTAAGTACCTAAAGATTAAAGTCTATTAAATTTATAGGATCTGTTATTAGCTCTTATCTCATAGTTGTGATGTAGCATCATTAGGTCAATCACTGCATATCTAAGTTACTTAAAAAGATGTACTGTTCAGGTTTTTTTTAGCATGGCTTCTTTTGCTGTGGAGAATACAGAAAGGTTGGGGTTTGCTTGTTCATTGGATAAAATATTCAAATTTCATTGAATTAAACTAAAAAACATGCACTACTCATTTTTTAAAAAAAATTAAAACAAAATAGAGAAGCAAAATATAAGAGCAAATAAAAGTGAAATAATGTATAGGTAGACACCAAATACCTTTAATATTAGCAAATGGCATAGATATTTTTGCTCTCTGTCTCTGCTGTATTAGCAATGTAGAACAATACATGTTATCTTCAGGTGACAGAAAATTTATGCTGCCTTTGCAAATTAGTCAATCAATTAAAATTTTCAAATCTCATTGCTCTTCATCAGGCTGTTTTATGGAAATCAGAATTTTCTCTTGCTGATTTAAATTAACTTTGGTTTCCAATCAAGAGAGAAATTTTAATGTGATTTAAAGCAGTATTTTAATAGAAAGTCATATTGTCTATTTTGCTATTATTTCAACATGTAGTTAAGACATTTTATGAAAAATGTCACTTTCACATATGGGATAATTGTCATACAAATAGCTAAGCATTTAAGTTCAAATTTCTGTTGAGAAACACAAGATGATCAGCAATTTTTCCAAATAAAAATTAAAAGCAATTTTTCATTACCAAAATACTCCATGTCATATTGCTGGGTTTTTTTTCCCATGCCTCCAATCCTGTTTTTCAGTTGTTCTGAATTTATTCCTAATATTTACTTCTTTAATACATTCTTGTTTGTAAGACATCCCCAACTAAGCTACAAATTGAGGTGTGTTCAGATTGTCAGAAACAGAGCAGTAACTAGACCTCAGTGGGTTCCTGCTTTATGAGAGAGCCTTCTTTTCCATTCATGGGGAATATTCCATTGCCGTGGCAAGCAAGAACAGAAATGTGTTAACAGAGACCACAGTGGAACTTTTTAGGATGCTATAAGAGCTCCTGATTTTAAGGGTCTTTTTAGATGTGTGAAAGTGTGCGTGTATTTATAAAGCCATCCTTTATAAAAAACGGTGCAATGGAGTTCCTAAAGTCACCACAGCTTGTAATATCTGGGCAGGGTATATCTGAAGCATAAGATAAAAACATTCTTCTGGAAATATAAACAGGTGTTGGAAAATATTCAGTGGACATGTAAATGCAATGTTATTTGTCTCCTGGAAAGAATTAAATGCAGCATAGCCCTACCTTGCAGAGAACATTAAACCATCAACATTTAATGAGATAATAGATAGGAAACCAAACAGCATCTTCCCTCAGTAAAGTTGACATTTTGTAAAAAAGAAATAATTGTAGTGGTAGTTGAGGTTTCATGCTGTTAGAAACTGGAATGATTCTTAGTGTAATTTTATTTTAAAAGACATGACTTTCACCAGGCAAATAATTTAAACTAGAAGGTTAAGTATTGTTTTCCAAGTAATTTAACAATAGTCAGGGTATTAAAAAAACTATTTTAAGGTAACAATGGATGAAGACAGTAGGCAGAGCTTTATCTAGCTGTGTATCTGACATCTTTTACCCAAAGCATATATTCTTTAAAAAGAAGAACCATCTCAGTAATATATCATGACTTTTGCTTTTGCTATTTAGCATTTGTATTTGTCACTCTATTAGGTGACCTACAAAAAACCAGTCCAGAAATAAACCATTGCATTATTACATGCTTTTGATGCCCTATGTTTTTAGCTTTTATATTTTTCAGATTCTGTACTGCATTAGTGTATAACTCTGAACTCTATATAGAATTCCAGTTAGCTTTCTTTACATTTTGGTCCGACTAAACAATCCTTCTGGGCCTGGGAACCAAAGTCACACCATTTGCCTCAGACCCCAGAAAGTACAAACAAAAGTGAATTGGGAGGAGTAGCACACCAGCACACATCACCTAAAGCTATAGTTGGACAATTAATCCCTGATATGCAAATAGACCAAACTTAGATCTGTCTGAGAAAACTCGTGACTGCCATCCATCTTGGGCATAGCCTCTGCAAGGCTTTGCATGGCCCAAGGTGTATCCTTTGAAGACCTTTTAATAAATACCTACTTTATTCTTTTAACTTTGTCTAGCCTCTGTTCTAGGCAACCTCTCCAAGGCATCACTTTTGATAGCTAACTAATAAAGTAATGTATATCATTTACAGTATAACACAAACCAGTTGCAACTCAAGAACTACTCACTTGAAAATGCACTAGAAGTATGGGAACAGAGTTTAAAAATAATAAACAGCATATTTCTTAGTAGTATTTAGCACAATTCATTCAAAGCACTACTTATTACAACTCCTGTTCCATATAAAATAGAACTGCTTTCCTAGGAAGAAAATCTATAGTAGTTATTTATTTGAGAGGAGGTGGTCCCTGCTTTTGTTTGGCTTTAGGAGAGAGAGGTGAGAAAGACTATGGAATCAGACTAAGTATATAAGGTGCAACAGTGAAGTTTTCATAGGTAACAGAAGGAAAGTGGGAGGTAAAGTTTTGCAGTGAATAATCACAGTTGCCTTCCACCTCTGGGAACCTATACTCAAGCAAGGTCAAACAGAAAATTAGTTCTGTAATCTCTTCACAGTCTCACTCTACAGTTAGAAAAAGTCACGACCAAAACAGCAAGAGGCTTGCAGTTAAAAGCTGAGCTGCAAACACAAGGTTTTCACTCACATGCTTCAGCCTCTGGCACCCTATGAGTCCTCACCACAGTGCTTAATGTAAGGTTATTGCCCTGTGTAAGGTGAAGCACACCCATCTTTAAAAAATTTGTCTTGGCCTGTATAGTTACTGACTTACCAGGAACAGTCTTTCTCATCCCTTGGTTTCTGAAGGGTTAATGGAAAATACAATCAATTACTTGCCACACCTTGCAATCATAAAGAAACTACATAACCTTGATTATACACTTAAATTAAAGGAAGCTATAGCAGTTAAGAAATTCAAGACACAGTTTTACATCACTCATACAAGTTTTGCACTGGGTTTGGTGAAAAAAAAATAATAGAAATTAGGGCAATGTGAGTTAACAAAATTAAACAAAACATTGTGTCTATGTGATATTTAGGTTGGATTTTGTGACCTATCTTTGGACCTGATAGAAGACAGTCAGAGCCCAGAGCATGCTGGCTTTATCTCATTCCCTATCATCACCTTCAGTGGTATCATACGGTCTGACAAATGAGATTAGATAGTAAAGTACTGAATCATATTATTGCTCTGCATACACTTTTCTTTTCTTACATTTTTATGCTTCCATAGCTACAAAAATATTTCTTTTAGAACAGAATTCAAATGCATTTTGTATTCTCCCATTTTCTGCGACATTTATCATCTGGGGTAATTTACAATAATTTTAGTGAAGATTTCAGATTTTAAGGTCTCCATTTACTGGCCACATTTTAAAAAATGGTACTGAATATGCAAAATAAAAAGCTGTTTGCAAAATTAAGCAACAAAAAATTTTCATTGTGACTTGTCACTACCATCTCCTGCCTATTTAAATGCTTCAGTGAAGTTTAGTTCCATTGTAATTGAGCAACATTCCAACATTTTTAAATAGAAAAAATATGTACTATCATCTCTCCTTTTGCTAAAATGCTGAAGAGAAATAGCTTGACTGGATGGAGGTGGAATGTAGGTGTGCTGTGTGGGTGGATGTGTTCCATGTGCGAGAAATAACTATATAGAAAAAAATTATTTTCATTTTAGTTTTTGTAATGGTGTAATTTGTGATCACCTTCTGTTGTTAAAGCTTCTGAAAACAGTATTTCCAAAGCCTGTGTGACCCTCAATATTGATCAACAGACAAGTGCTTAGAAATAGGGTTTTTTTGGAAACAATGTTTTTCAAAATCTTATCCCATAAATGATTTAACTTTTTATATCATTGAGTAGCAAGCCACAAACAATAATGTTACTTACCAAATTTTAGAAACAATGTGTTGAAATATTTAGTATATTCTGCTGTAAATAATTCAATTCATAAAACAAATACTGTTGCCTTACTGGAAGGTCTAGCATTTGTTACTCCAACTTCTACTTACTCAAACTTCTCAATCATGGTAGGAAAAAATCATTAGTCATTATTGTTCTAATAGTTATCTTGCCATTTAATTTTTAAAATTGTTAGCAGTGTCTATAACAAAATTAAATTGTCCAGTAGAAAATCTGCAGTTGAGAGCACCAGCACAGCCTTTCCAATGATCCTTCTAACCCTGTGTCCTCTCTTCAAGCACAATTAAGAGTCCATGGCTAGAGAAAAAGTAAAAAAAAGTAATGCTTCAATCATGACTTTTGGCAAGAGTTATCTTGAACACAGATGCTGTTTTAGAGCCCTCGAGATATTCTTTAGGAGTGAGTTAAGTGAACTTAAGAGCTACTTTCCATACCTTCCCCTGTTGACTACATGCTACTGAGTAGAGAACGGCATGTAACCTTGACAGCTTGCTCTCCTATGAGATGAAATGCCAATGTCTTTCAAAAGGATTTCTGGCTCTTCCAATGATACTGAATTTTAGTCTATGGGTTTTGTTAAATACTTACAACCTTTCCAGTTAAAATGTCAACCAGACTTAATGAAATAATCAGAAGTAAAGCAGAAGTTGTTTTATCTGTATGTCTTAAAAAAAATCTAAACCATATTCAGCGTATTAAAAAATGATGAAAAGGATAAGATATTTCATCAAAAAGTGTTTCATTTGAAATTTGAGTATATTATTTTCAGGGTTGACTCAGTGCCTTCTTCAATTTTACATGCTTCTGAAAGATGGCTTTGGTGAAATTCAAATTATCAGCTGACCAGAAAACAAACAATTACAATCTAAATCTTGAAGAAAGTCCTTTTCACATATGGAATAAAATGTATTAGTTTTTAAATATGAATAAGGGAGATTCTTTGCTTCACTCTGTCACACAGAAGTTAAGAAGGAACCCAAAACACATTTTTTATTCTTATAAACATGGAGTAACAAATTAATATCCTGCAGGTTCTCATAAAATTCAATGGCCATTCTGCATGACAACCAACAGCATTTTGCCTGAATGATTTGTAAAGAGAGCTTGTACTGTATTGCACAAGAGCTCTTAATACACAGTTTCCATGTGAAAATGGGAAACAGCAAACATCCCAAATTTTCTGCCAGCTGCTCTACCCCTGGGAAAAATAAAGGATGCCCTGTTGTCCTAGTTTTGGCCAAGGACAGAGTTAATTTTTCACAGTAGCTGTGAGAGGGCAGAACCTGGAGATATGTGGACGTGGCCAAGACATTGTGTTGTCACCATCTTACATCATGACCATCAGAGAATGTGCCTGATTTCCCTGGTCATGGGAAAACATGGTGGATGTAGGGTCCACCCACTCATTGTTCGTTGTCTCAGTTTGGTGAGCATTTTACATGTGAATCTCCCTTTCTTTTGTACACAGTTGTTATTAGTATTATTTCTGTTACTGTTCATTTGCTTAAGGCATTGTTGTTTCCAGTAAATTGTTCTTAGCTCAACCGGTAATCTCTGTTTTTTATGTCTTCTAGCAAAGAGAAGCAAGCAGGTGGCATCTGGTTTTGGGAGAGTTTTTGTGGGGTGAGGCACTAAAGTGGGGAATATTGTTTCCAAGCCACAACACCACTGTTAAGAGCAAGACAGAAGCTTCCAGTAAAGAGCTGTAAAGGATCCTTGAGTTGTCTAAGTTACACTATCTTTTGTTTAATTCTCTCTTCTAAATTTTCCAGGGAGAAGAGATTTGGGATCAAGAAGCCACAATTAACAGCTGTTACCCATATCATCTCACTAGTAGTGAGATTTCCTTCTGTACTAACAAAGGATTCATTAAGGTTCACAGAGGCTCTGACAGGTCTGAACAACATGGACCCATTCACATCTGTTACCTTTTCCAAGTCAGGCTTTGCAGACACCAGTAAAAGTTTGAAATGCTCACTCTGCAAGTCTTTGTTCCCTACCTCTTTGTTGTTAAGGTAATTTGGTATTATCACTATTCTCTCTTTATTGGTAAGGTTTATTTTGGACTCTGTAGATAAATACTAAAAACGTTACATGCTCTGCATTCACCGTAAAGCCTCTACTGAAGTAATTAAAAGAGATAATTTTTCCATTTTGTATTGTTGTTTGTTTGCTTGTTTTTTGTGTTTTTTTTTTTTCATAATTTGCCCCGTAAAAAACTCATAATTTACTTTCAAAAGAATCATGAAATAGGCAATGGCAATTAATAAGAACGAACCACATTCTGGAAAGGAATGAAATAATAATCACTTAAAAAGGAAGAACAATATGTCTAAATTAAAATGCTGGTCAACAGAACACAAAGCTGACATTTACAAAGGTTATGTTTGACTGTAATAAAATAAATGGCAGCTCTTTGTGTACACAGTTGTCAATTAGCATTGCATATGTGTCTCTTGGATACATTTATTTTTGCCAATGATTCCTTATTCTAGATGCAAATATCTATTATTAATGTTCAGTAAGTTCTCCTGACTGAGGAAAATAACTAAGAAGAATAGTTGCCTCTTTTTATTAGCATTTTCTTTTCATGAGAATGTCACTAAAATGAAAAAATAATGTAGCCTCCAAAATCAACAGAATTTTTTAGAAACAGAAGAATTAAATACAGTAGAAATAGAAGAGTTATAAGAAAATCCCTCACTGTAGATCCAAGTGAGACAAGAATTATTCTTTTTAAGGTTAAATTAAAGCAAATAAATCTGTTATTTATGTACTTTAAACTTCCCATCTATAATAGAGCTGCTAATGCAAACATGATTTATCTTGAGTAATAGATTTTAGTAACTAAAGTAAAAAATAATTTGCAAAAACATTCTTATTTATTGAAATGCAACTGTGTGGCTCCCTGAAAGCCCAAACTTTGTGAGTGATCTATCTATAACGAAAATTTTATTTCCTTTTTTGCCCTTTATCAGGATAAGAAGCTCTCCAGCTGAAGGGATAGAATAGATTCTTCTGGCATGGGCATGGAGTGCCAGTCTGCCTCAAGAGGAAATGCAAAGGAAGCTGGCTGCATCACTCATTAAGCCGGAGCTTTGCTGGATGCTACACAAAACCCTGGGTGGCACACAAAGGGGCTCATTGCTAGAATCACATCTCAGTGTCAATTTATGTCAGATTCTTTTCATGATTTTGCAGCAAGCAGTAAAACCCCTTACTTTCTCTCCTAAAGAAAAATATGTCTAGAAATGCACAGATGACTTTTCGCAAGACAGAGAATTATTCAATAGCCTGATGTCCATGACACCAGAAAGGGTGGCTAAGGGTATTCTGATTCTAGTCTTTACTCAGAATAATTTTTAAATTTTATATTCAAGCAGTCATTGCACAAAATGAACAAGCAATCCTGGCACAATGGATTTGAAACTAGGTGTGGTGGGTTGACTCCTGCCAGCAGCTAAACTCCTGCCCAGCCTCACGCTCACTGACTTCTCTCATCGGACAAGGCAAAAATAGAAGGAAGGCAAAAAAAACTTCAGGTCAAAATAATGACAGATTAATAAGGAAATCAAAAGATGCTTGCAGAAGCAAAAAACTCCCCTTACTGGCAGGTGGATGTCCAGCCCCTTCCTGGGAAATCAAGTGCCCCAGCATGTGTAATAGTTGCTTGGTAAGACCAGTGTCATAATCACAAGCATCCTCTGTTTCCTCTTCTTCTCCTCAAGATTTTACTGATAAACGTGACATCATATGGTATGGAATATCCTTTTGGTCCATTTTTTAGCTGTCCAGGCTGTGTCCACTCCCAACCTATTGCTCACCCATATATATAACTCCAGTGGGGAAAAGCCATGATGCTGTGCAAATGCTGTGACAGCCAAAACACTGGTGTCTTATCAACATCCCAGTTATATGTTTACCATGAGGAATATCTGTTTCCCAGAAAGTTACATTATGAAATGTAAAACATGAGTGTTCTGAATACTTTGAAATGAAGGGTTTCAGTCCCTACCCATAGGAACATTTTTGGATCCTGCATATACACAGATACCAAGTCTCAATAAGTGGATATAGCTTCAGACCTATTCTATATTTCCATGTTTCCTGCCAGTAAGCCCAAGTCAGCTTTTGTGGTGGATACTGACATATAGATAACTCTGTCAAATTAAAATCTCTATTCAGGACTTAACATGATTTCTAGTGAAATCAATGGCAAGTTCTTCCTTTTATACCATCGCAATTACCTCTGCCTATCTTTTTTCATATATTAACATTTATGTCTTGTTGAAAAACTTATGCAGGCAAAAATGAAGAAATCCATAAACATTTTTTACAAGTCTGTGTAAGTTATAAGCTCTTTTTTGAGAAAAAGCCTTGATACTCTGCCGATCAGTAGATTCAATCCACAAGCCAAAATGGGATTTAAAGGTGTTCTATTATTTTACTAACTCCTGTTTTGAAATTCTCTATTTCTCTAACAATTATTTATATGAAGTATTTTATCTAAGCAAATAAATGTTTCATTTTAATATGTTGAAAATTAGGCAGTTTATATGGTAATGATTTATGCCTTCAGTATCTCCTATATACAATGAATATTTCATTGGTACTTATTTACATCTAGAACACTAGCAAAATGCTTAAATTTATTTCCAGATGAACTTGTTGACAATTTAAATGTAATAACATCTATAATAAACAAATATACTGGTACCAAGGCATAATACACAGAAAAGTATTCAGTAATAGTCTGATAAAGATAAAAGTCTTTACTCATCTCAGGAAGAAGAGAGTTCAGGATTTACCTATAGAACAAACCAGAAAATCATATTTTTTATCATTTTAGTAAAAGATAATGTAATATTGTGTGCATATAACATTTATCTGAGATGTCCTACTTATGACCACAGCAGAGCATTCCATTCTGAATTTTTACCTCCAATTTAAACCAAGATAAATGCAATCCTTCAACAGAATCCACATACAAGCCCTAGATTAGTAAATGTATGTTCCCAAAATGTATTATATAAATAGAAATATCTTATACAGACATGTAAATCTTCTAAAGGCAATATTTTTAGAGAAGTGAATGCACAGTCAGACCAGAGATACATAAAGAGAGGTTGCATATCATTAGTTATACCTCAGCAGGAACTGTCAATATGCAGTCCTTCCTGTCAAGATTTAACACCCTCAACATTTAACTCAGAACCTAGTTTGGAAAGTAGTTCAAGAACCTAACTATTTAAGCATAGGCGCCATCTGCCTAAGTAGCATGATCACCACTGTATTCCTCAGCAGCAAGGTGCTCTCCCTCAAATTGCTTCTTTTTCTAGTTGGAAGCTGCATTCTTGTAATACTATGTCCAACTTAAAAGTAGCTAGGGAACTGTATGACTGACTATTGATGTACAGCTTGACCATTTAGAACTACCACTGAAAAACTATTCTTTCCAGATTCTTCCAGCACTTCCACATATTCCCACCAGTGAGAGATGAGGAACACCTAAATCTCTGTGGAATTCTTCACAACTATGAAAATATGCCATGTTCCACACCCAGGCCTCATGCATGCTCTCACTCTAAGGAGTGAATATATACAATTTCTCAGCTGATGTGCTACATAGACACAGTGCCTAGCTAGCTACCTTGCATACCTTCTGCAGAAAGGTGATTTACAATTGACAGACTAATGATTACAACGGAGAAAATCCTGACAGTACGAAACTGATCTGGAACCAGTTGATAGATTTCAGATTTGTTACCGTTCCCATGTCCATAACTTAAATATTTCTATTATTCATGTCATTAGTTTTAGTATGATTAGGCAACCCTGAGTGAGGGTTGCCAAGTCATTCTCCAAGTCAATTAGCTCTATATTTAACAATATCAAAAGCAAATTTGAAAGTATCAGGACACATTCCATTGAGATAATCTCTTATCTATCCAGGCATGAAGTCCAGGCCAAACCATAAGCTCAGTGGTGCATATCCCTTCCTCACATATTGAACAATTAGGAACGAACTTGATCTTCTGTGGTATCTTCACCATCATTCTTTCCTTTGAAGATGAAACTACTGGCCAGATGTACTTTCATTTAGCACAAGGTTTCACTTTTGAACCTGAAAAATCTTTTTGAGACCAGAAGCTCTTCTGGACATTTTCCTGGATGAAAGAAGTGTCCTTAATTATTCTTGAATTTTTTCCCACCTGTTTTTTTTACACACAGCGTATTTGTCAAATCCATGCTTTCTCTGAAATGCTTTGAAATCTCTAGTTTTTCTAATCTTTTTCTAATCTTAATTCACTGGGCCCTCTGAACTGTTCTCCAGCACTTCCACAGAACTGCAGTTTATCCCGAGGTAATTTTTAGAGCCAAGAACAGCAGCCTGTGCTATCATGTCACTATTATGAAAACAGTGATTCAGTGACACTGGTTAAAGAAACCTATGGATGATAAATTTCCCCTTGAGATTTCCGTGGGGTAGTGGAGGGGAGGGGTGGGATGAAACTAAAAAACTCCTTCTTACCATTCAGAATTTACTTGTCAAGATAAAATTAAAGTGTAAAAGAAACAGAAAGCACCTAGAAAATATAAGAATTAGTTATTGGATACAAAATATAACTTCATTTTTTCTGTTTCATAGGTTGATGATAGTGTAGCAGAATAATATCAATTCCCAGGGTAAGACAAATTAGCTAACTCATTCCAAAGTATCATACATAAATCATAAATTTAAACTGCATACTATTTATCTTTGTTTATGTAACAAGTCTTCATCTAGATAACATATGGGAAAATCACAAGGCCATGTCACTATTATTCAGGCAAATTCCCTAAGTAAAAAAACAGCCAATGCTGAAATATTCCATATTATTTTCAATCCTAAATTCATCGAGCAGCGGAAAAAAAAGATATAAAGGAAAAATGTAAAGTCTTGCATATCTAGCCATAAGGGAATAATATTACTAAAAAAAACCCAAACCAGTTATTCTACCCAATATGTATTATGTCATGGTTGTTCTGGAAGTTTCAACAATTTATGCTGTAAACTCATGCTATTTCATTCCTTACTCTTATCCTATCCAATCCCTCTATTAATTCTAGCTAGTTTTCTTAACCTGGTCTCCCAAGGAAATGAGCCTTAGGACCTTCATATGTCTATCTCTGAAGTTACTACTTTCAATCAAAAGTGATGAAAAGAACTGAGGTATCAAAATAATTAAGTTGCTGAAACTTACATGGAAAAGGCATCTAGGTAGAAGACATTAATTCTTTCAGAGGAGGGAAATATTGCAGAATTAGCTCAGCTGGGTAATTAAGTACCAGGGACCTGGAGAATTGTCGGAAATCAACCATCGTCAATTCTGCTTTCCACAGAGATGTCTGTTTCAACTCCAAAACAAAAGAGGCCTTGTAGGAAAGAAAATGTTTTTTTTCTCCATGCACAGAACAAATCTGAAGTAACAATAACCTATAGGTATATCATAGTATAAAACAATTCTTTTGGATAGTTCATCAGAAATCTTAATATTCAGTCTTCTGGGCTATTTCTCTCTAATTAAAATCAATATAAAGCATTAGACTCTCACAGTTTGCAAAGATGTTGTGCTACATTTTCAAAAGCTCCCTTAACTCATTTAAAGAGCATCTTAATTTCCTTTACTCTCATTGAGAACTGAATGCTTAATTCTCTCAGGGACTTTTGAAATTGCACTAGAAAAATAATACAACTTGAACATATCTAGTGTTCTTATTATTGTTCAAAAGTGGCATTAATTGTTTAAAAGTTAAAAGCAGACTGGAACTTCTGACATATTTTTCAGATTACAATAAGAATCAAAAATTTACTTTATCTCCCTCAAAATAATGCAAACCCTCTACTTTTCTACTAGTACCATCTCACAGATGATGTGCTAGTCATTTAGAATTGCCAGATGAAAGGCTCTTTAAAAAAAGGAAGATACTTTCTGGGTGTGGAGAAAATATGAGAAAATAACCTATATTTTTTAGCAGAATACCATTTTTCTGGTGCATGGGATATCTTTCCCCCATATATACTTTCAAACAGCATGTTAATACATGAAGAAATATCATTTTGCTACATCTCTTCAGTATTATGAGCACCAACAAAATCTGTATAAAAGAATGTAAAAAAAAAAAAAAACAAAACGAAAAACCCAACAAATTATCAGAGCAATATTGGAGGTTTTTCTTTTCATTCCTGAAATACATTAAAGAAATTGCACACAGAGAAGATAAGTTCAATCCAAAGCTAACACAGATTTATGTCCTGATGCCTAACTAGGCAGAGGCTGTCCAGGGAAAGAAAGAAAGGACCTAAATTTCCTCCCCACCAATGGCATGACTCAAAGGATTGGCAAAGCCATGTCCTAACTTGGATCGTGCTGCAGCACACAGCAGTCACCTGAGATTGCAGCAATTCAGCAGCTGTGAAGCAGCATGTGCCAACAGGCTTCCCACATGCTGAAAGCAGCACTGAAGAAGTCTTTGTCAGCACAGAACAACTGTATTGAATTTAGCGACCAGAAAAATTTTTTATCTATTCCTAGACATCTCATTAGATTATTTTCATATTAAGCAACCATGTGTAAATAGATGCATATACAGAAGCAAATGAATCGTTATAAACAAAACCTTCACAGCATGGTGAGGCTTCCAACCACAACTCTATCTTCTACTACAGTGAAACAATTAAAAAATATTTTAAAAGAAATTGCTCTTCCTTGCTGTCATTGCTTATTATTGCAGGGAACACTATGAATATGTATTGAACTTGAAACACTGAATTGCAGTGCTTAGCTAAAGTTGGGAGGACCTTATCCAAAATACATTCCTGCTAAAACTGCACATCACCACAACATTTAGAAAACTGACCCTTAGCTTTTATTGGAAATGGTAAAGATATGAAATTTAAAAAAAAAAATGTTTCTTATTCTTTCATTGGTAGGAAAATAACTTATTCTGTAAGCAGCAGTAGTAAACAAGCACATTTCTGTTTTTTTTCCAATGGGGATTCTCTGATAAGGATTACATCTTTTTGCTCAGAGGGAAAATCAATTTACCCAAGCATCTATTGTAATGACATTAGTGGAAATAAAAGATACTGGCCATTTCCACCCCAGGTCAGATTGGTAATCAGGTTATGAAGTCATTAAGAAGGAGAGAAATAGGGAAGACAGCCATAGTCATAGAGTGCAGACTGAGAAGCTGGGGCGACAGGACACACACACAAAAACCCCCACTGCAAACTGATTCCATTAAGCTAATCAATGCTAACTGTTGTGGTCTGTTTTTTCCTTTTCTTTTTTTTTTTTTTTAGTTTTTAGGGTTTTTTGGGATTTTGTTGGTTTGTTTGTTGGGCTTTTTTTTGGTTTTAAGCCAGAATTCCTGTGAGGACTTTTTGTCTGATTATGCTTCATGTCTGTCTCTCAATAGTTTTATAGTTTTAGTTAACAAGCCAAAACCTACTGAAAAAGAAATGAGACTAGAACCAAATGATGTCACTCAAATTCCAGAAGCTGAAAAGACTGACTATTCCTCTCTCAGTCTTCCACTGAGTCCTACACTCTCAACAGAAATCTTCAGGTATAAGCAGAAATGTACAAGGTATCAGAGACTCTAGAAGGGCAAAATAGTTATAACTGCCACAAATGTAGCTAAAATATCAAATGGCATTTAGGTCTTCTTAGGAACCAGTGTTGCTTGGACAAGTGTCAATTTGCAGAAGGCAAGTCTCCCATAGTGCTTACAGAATGTCTGGCATAATATTAAAACACAGCTCAAGGAACAACAGCATTGAAACTTGCAGTATCCCCCTACAGGCCCATCACTTCCAACCTATCCACTATGCTTGCTGGCTTCTGCAGCAGCTTCAGAAATCAAGTATATAATGTCAGGTTTTTAATTCTCAAGTAGTAAAATTTGAACAGCTCAGCTAAAGCAAAATAAGAGCTTTATCAACCACAAGAAAAAAGATGAAGCAACCCAAAGTTAGCGATAAAACAAGTCCTTTATCCAGGCAATCATAACTCAAACATAGTCTGCATTGGATTATTGTCTAGTTAGAATACATTTTTCTGGCATTTTACAAGACTTAAGAAGCTATACTTTTTTCCCCTCTTTGCAGATGCAGACCACTTAAAACCTGGGCGTGTTTCACGGCCATTTAAATTTTGTTTTATTTTTTGAGCTATATCCTATTTCAGACTTTCAGATGGTCAAAAACTCCACAGATTCCCAAATGGCCAACTACCTTTTTCAGACATTCACTAAGATTTTCTTTAATTCAGTAACAACTAAGAAAACTCTTAAGGGTATGTACGGTATCATATATCATGCACCTCTTTGTTCTAATTTCAGTAGCTGTTCCAGACTTTCAAGGAAAATGGATTTACTTTTTTCCTACAGCATTGGTGGGGTGACTGACATCACATTTATTATCAGGCCATTCCAAGTTGAGCCAATTTTGTAATCAGCTTACAGCTGACATGCTGAGTATTAAAGGGAACCTATGTTATTCAGAAATATTTGGTAAGTTCCTGACAAAGCAATACTGGAAGGTCCAGTCCAGTGCAGCTATTAATTATTAATTGTGTTATTATTATTGCATGCACTCCTAAGGCACTCTCCACGGTCCATCTGGTGTGCCCCTTGCATAATTTAGTATTACAAGTGCTGTTTACTGAAAAGAAGGAAAGTGAGACTTTCCCTCTCCTTCTTTTGCCTGGAAAGGGTTCCTTTGCAAAAATGACAAATCCAAATGACAAATACAAGTAGTGTTCAGAGCACAACATAACAGAAATTATTTTCCTAATTTATGCAGTTTTAGAAACTGAAAAAAAAATCATTTATGGAGACTTTTTAAATAAAACTGGAAAAAAAGTAAGAATTTTTGCCGATTTACTACTAGTGCAACATTTATATTCTTCCACTTTAGTGCCTGCTCCTTGTGATAACACTTGCATCAAGCAGAGTTTTAGGCAAAGAGAGATTAAAGTCACCAGCTGATGGAGGAAAAAGACTGTAGGCAAAGAATCAATGGATCACAAGAGGCAAAAAAGATGGATGATACTTCAAGAAAGGGCAGCAATTGGAGTAAGTTGTCATGTGCAGGCAGACACTACGTCTTGTCATTTGTTGGCACTTGGAGTCTCACAGTAAAATATTTCTTTCTTGAAATGAAGACTTTCTGCATGGTCCTCTGGCTCTTGCCTGCCCTTCACAATTCTAGTTAATACACAGATTTTATGTTATAGTACATCTTACTACACAGGAATAGGCAAGTATTATAGCATGTATAATAACAAACATAGTAAAACAACTGACATGAAGGTTATCCTACTCCTCATTTAGGAAACAAAATCCAATCAATGAGATACATATATATACATTCACAACATAAGCATATTTTCCTTCCTTTGTTACACAATTATGTGAATGTTCTCACACTTCTCCCTCTTATAACTTGAGATAATGTAAATGTGTTTCAGACTCTGAAATGCAACTCAATGCAGCATTATCTTCCCCATCATTAGATGTTTTAGTTTCTGGTCAACAGATGACTTTTTCCAGGTGATTCTGGACTTCTGAAAATCACTGTTGAAGATCCTCAGACAAATCAAAACGATTAATTACTATGCAGTACACATTAGCATTAATGAACTATATACTCTGGCAAAATATACATGAAAGACATTATCAACCCAGAGGGGTAGACATATAATTTAGAAAAATGACTTGCTTTGAAGACTGCAATACCAAAAATTATATGAAATTAAAAGAGTTGAGAAAAAAAAAGCAGATTTAAAACAAGAATTTCTTTTATCATCACACTACACAGAGGGAAGAATAATACACATTAGAAGCAGGACTTGGATTAATTAGTCACCTGTTGATTGTAAGTCATCAGTGTGATGTAACTGAGAAAAAAGAGACATAAAATTATGAAATTAATAAATATGGGAAGATATTAATACCATCAAATAAAATATGGGTTAGACTTCACCTAAAATATTAGATGTAAGTCAAGTCACACATTTTGTCATACATATTCAGTCACACATATTCAGTTTGGTTTTTTCAAATTGAAGTAGTTATTAGGAAGGGCAAAAGAAGGGTTAATCTAAGAAGAAAGGTGATGTCTAAAAACTGAAGTCTAAAAATTGGCTGAGTTATTTGAGCCTGAAAAGAAGATTCAGAGGAGATATGATTACTGACTAGAGATATATCAAATAGGTAAGTATGAGAAAATTGAGAAAGCAGCATTACTTATATCTAGAGACACTATTACTATGTGAAAAAATTTATATATCCGGACTACAAATCAGGAGTTAGAAAAGAGTAACTAACCACCAGGAAATGCAGTTTCTCAGAAGAGAGACATTGCAGGAGCAATGGAGATAAAAATGGATCCTGATAAGTAAGTAAAGGTGTTAAATAATAATTCAGCACTTAGTAGTTTTTATTCGCTTAGCGTGAGTCCTGTTTTTCAGATGATCTTTTCCGATTTGATAGCTTGGTTTTCTGGGAAACTTCTCTTTGATGAATGATCTCTCCCAGCAAAACCTAGCTATGTCTATTTCAGTGAAAGAACACTTAAATCAACATATCTTCATTATTAGCTCTGTGCTCTCTTGTAAGAGCAAAGTTATAAGACACGGGAAGAAAGCAAAATACGGGCATCTCACTGAGATCTCACAATGTGCAATGAACAAAGGTTTCCCATTTTCCAGGTGGAGTAAGTTATAATAACTGAGGTATGATTAATCACAATGAGATCTGTATTCAAATCAACAGGTCCAGTACTGGTCACATTCTGAGTCCATAAAAACCTCCAGAGCTCTTAGACTTGTAAGAGTCTTCCTATTTTAAGCCAGCACTGCTGAGACATCACACGTGTGGTCATTTAAAATCCATGGAATTGAATCATTCAAGTACATCTGGATCCATGAAAAAGGGTCTATGGTAGTGCAAAGTTAAAGACTGTGCTGCTAAAAATAACTGCATTTTGCAAACACTCCATCAAATTCAGCTGTGGCTGATGATTCATTTCATTAATAAAATCCCAAGGCCATCTAAACCTAACTTCTTGGGCATCCCATATTCATACCTAGCTGCACCTTCATTGTCCCAGCTGTTATTAACTCTGCAGAAAGAGATTTATTGTCCTAGTCACTCTGAAAAACAAGCCCAGTGCCATTTCAGAGTTCCAAGCTCTAAGTCAGAGGAGTTTTTTCCAGGTTCAGACAAGTTTGCTTTTAACTGCTCAGATTTACTGTGAGTTGGTGTAATAGGATCATATTGCATTGTCTCCGTACTAAATTAATGTCCGTCCTGTTTTTGTTCACTGGTTCTGCCAAGATCTTTAAAAATCTGTTCTGATATTGTGATGTTACTAAATGAAAGGTCTGGTTAGCAGGCTCTTTGGGGCTGCATTAAAATTAGTACTGGCTAAAACTCTATATCAAAAGCACAGAAGTGTTCACCAGTAATGCTGCTCTGAAGCTACAATGTTTTGCAACATTACCATCAAGATCTGTAACCTTTATTTTCTGTCAGCTGGTCTTAATCCAAGCAGACTATATGATTATCTAATGTGCTTATGCTGGGTGAAAAATAGGATGATGATTTGAAGCTCACTCTCCTTTCTCTGCAGACCTTTGCTGGACTGTCCTAGAGGCAGATTGAGGCAACAAAGAGGAACTTGAAAAAGAAAATCAGGAAAAGACAGCTACATAGAAGATGATGGCTGGGGGAATGCATAAGGGATCAACAGTAGTCAAGATAGATAAGGATTATCTCAGAAAAAAGGAGTAAATGTAAAAGAAAGGATCTTCAGAAAAAAAGGGAAAATACAGGTATTTTCTAGGTTTATCTCTCTAGTAGCTAGTCTTCTGCATACTAGGAGTTATTTTTTATTACTTTACTGGTGTAAGTACAGATACAGAAATAAACACCTAAATTTACTCCTTAAAAAAACACAATTTCAGCAAATAACGATCTGAATGAAGTAAAAATAGAATCATAGAAAATCATTAAGGTTTGAAATTACCTTTAAGATCTTCAAATCCAACCATGTATATATAGTAGGCATAGATTAAAAATAAAAAGGTCAGAAAGGAAAACTGCATAATCCATAAAGGAAAGTGAAATCTATTCAGAGAAACCAAAATAAGAAAATATTTCAGCTAAGTTAAAGCAAACTATTACTAAAACCAATGTTCAGCTAAATCTAAGCTTTCAGAGAAATGGAATGCTGACAGTGAATTTTCATGAATTGAAGTGAAGATATATTGAATTTAAATATATTTAACCATCTCTTGGGAACAAACTATTCAAAACCATGTGCTCTTCAAAATACCTCTTGGACTTCTTCAGTTTTGATGTACAGCCTAGTCTTCTAGAACAGCAGAATAAATAGGAAACTTCACTGATAAATTAATCAAAATCTAAGTAAATAAAGCAAATGCAAAAGGGAGGAGGTGTTTATGCAAAAGATTTAGAAATATCTGCATGTAAATAAATGTGATTCCCAGAGGCATAAGTATTTATTTACAGAAAGTGGATTCAAACAGACAGGATGTAGCTTAAAGTTAGCCCATCAATTCTAACTGAAAGTAACCCAGGAACATATTTTTGATGGGTCTCTAATTGCCATAAGAACTGTCTCACTGTAAACCTATTTAATGTGTAAATAAAAGTGAATTAAGAGAAGCAAGGACAAGAAAGTAAGTTAACCACTCACAGTACCTAGAGGCAGAGATATCACCTGGAATGAACGAAAAAAACAATTAGTAAGCTACAATTTTACTTCTGTTTGAATATTTGCTTAGACAAGCCAAAGTGTATGGCTGCCCTTTGAAACAAACAAAAGGTGTTAATTAGATACAGGATCAAAACACTTCCTTTAAAATTTTAATTTATGAAACCAAGCAAGTTGCCTGAAAAAAAGGAGAAGTTTAAGGGCAGAAAAAATGTTTTTAAACTAGTGAATACTGTACATAATTATGTAAGAATTAATATACTTGAAATTAAAAAAAAATGAAATAAATTCTAATAAGAGATATTTCTCAGACTTCAGGGCTGTGCTTTGTCAGATATCTCACAGACCATCTGCCTTCTTAGCTTTATTTAATCTGCCATGAGTAATGGCATAATGTCTGCAATTATATTTTATGGCATTAAGTAATTGCTTACAAAGGTGACCAGCAGCATGGTGTTATGTTCTAATTAATTTCATTACACCAAAATTCATGAAGATATGTTCAATTCACCAGCAAGGTATTTATGAAACAGCTCAGAGAACTCGTTCCAAATATCAATAATTAATTAAGAAACGGAACTGAACAGGTAGAACTTGTCAAATGGTACTCAGGGTCCAGTTTTCCCAGATTCTCTTAATCAAATACTACATATACTTCCATGTGTTATTGTCATCATTCTTATTTCCACTAACTAATAACCCTGTTACATGCCCTGAAAACATAAGCAAATGTTTTGCCTAGATACTGGTTCAAATATATGCTACATTTTCACCGTTGGAATTCATTTATTCCTGATGCTTATTATAAGGAGTTTCATTCCTGCAATGCATATATAAATCCTATACCTGTTAAATCCTTAATCCTTGATACTCTAATCAAGTAAATCTGCTTTTACTGTAGGCCAACTTGAAAATGAATTCATAATTCTCACTTAGAAAAAGTCACTGGGCATGTGGGGGGCAAAGGAAAACCCTAACAGCTAGGTAACATGTTCCTCAGACCTTAAGAAGATTATGTAAATCCATCCAGTCTCAATTTTTTTGTGTGAATTGCTTCCTAAGACTAGAGAGATGGCAACTACGGTGGGGATCAGAGCAACCAACTTCCTCAGAGAAGTGGAATTCAGGAAACACATGAAAAAAAATGCAGTCTCTTGGCTCTATCTTTGAGGTGTTGAACACAAAAGTATTTTTTTTGCCATGTCATTTCATGAGCAGAATATCTCTTCGAACAATCTTTCAGCATCTCCTCTCAGGAAGTAACACAGTGTGACACAGTGACTAACCACATACATGCAGTGTTTCTTTCCAGAGTCCAAAACACAACAGGTCTGAGCAAGGAACTAAAGGAGATCCACATTTTTCCGGTGAGGTAGATGAAAACTGAGCAGCTATTGAAACAGTTAAAATGGCTCTAGATATTTAGTATAAGAATTTGAATCATTTTTTTTCATAACCTGTCATCCTAGAAACTCAAGAAAAATAAATTAAATGATAGCTGCCTCTGAAATTATCTTCCTCCCTGCTCAGGATCATATATGGCAACAATATTTCATTACAAAACTGATTCCATGTTGCATAAATGGTAAATTTATCAGTAACAGGTAAAGACACTTCAGAGAAGCTACCCTATACTAAATACACACATTTTACAAAGAATTTTTTGCTATTAAGATTCCCAACATCCCTTACAAAATAGCCATAACAATGAAAAATAAACACAAACTGGCAAATCACCAAACAATCCTTAAATTAATATTTCAATTTTTCTTGTATTTGAAAAGAGGAAACAAGACCTTGAACACAGCTACTAAAGAGGACCAGTTCATGTAAAGTTTCACTCTAGGCAATTCAGTACCTGACCCATTTCTTTATAATGCCTCTGATACAATTTAGGATATTCAAATGATTTGACTGAATGGAAAGGACTTTGTTGACAATTGAGAAACCAAAGACTAAATTAGTAGTGTTACATCTGAAATAACATGTTCAACTCACTGCTGGGGGCCATATAGGCAGGTAGATACCTTCTTCTCAGATTTGATTATTCCCTTGGCTCAAAAAAGGTACCTCCTTTCTTCTCTTTTGATCACTGAAAGTTAGCAGCCTCTGACTCCTAATGAGTTTTGACTTTTTTGTGTTGTTTTTCAAGATGTAGGAGCACAGCAGGGAGCCACATAAAACACTTTACACTTCTGAAAAAATGCTTTAAGAATCACTTAGGAGTTCACAATAATTAGCAGAAGTGAGAGAGCTTAATTCAATCAAGAGAAGTGGACTCCTAAATTAAGTGTGAGATTCAATTTCTTCTCTTTCCCTTCACCTTTGAAATTAATGGGAGTCTGTTCATATACATCAACAGATTTGAAATAACTGCCTGGAATCCAAATCTGGGGAGGACCAACCAAATGTGACACAGTCATCTTGAGTTACACTATGAAGAAGACGTTCTTTAAAAAACATTTAGGGTATATCTGGCCTCCTTATTTTCTGATGGATAGATTTTTACCGAAAAGTACTGTTTCTCTGAAGAAACACAATGGAGGAAAATGAGACTTTAGATTGCATTTTCAGTGGAAATTTTAAAATATTTTGTCTCAGACATGACAAAATGTTTCATCTTCATGTTAGCTGCTACTTGTTTTATCATATTAGTTCTATTATTTTTATATTAAGATAATTAATTTAGTGCTTCAAACAAAATTAACAGTAACAAATTATTTTTACATTATATAATGCATTATATAATTTTATAATTGTTTATTTTAATTTCTCAAGAGTATCTGGTACAAATTTTAAGTTCTTTACATACCCACCTTTCTAAATAGCATAAGAATGAAGAGACAGAAGGAAAAGACTATATCCAAGCTGTAGCATCAGTTGACCAACATTGTCAAAATTTCCAGCAGGAATGGATCCCTGACTGGAGACAGCTGATCTAATGAAGCCTAAGTAAAGGGGTAAAAGAAGATTGAGGAGAAAAGATTTGGAAGACTACAGAAAGGAGAAAGTGGCCCTGTCCAGATGTTGCCAACAGTGAAACCAGAGAAAATTCCAAACCTCCAGTGAAAATTTCAATCTCTCTCTCCTGTAGGAATCTTAACTAATAAATTTTTGTTTTTGTGGGAGTGCACATAAGCTTGTATTTAGAAATTGAGAGAAGTATTTAAAGATACAAATAATCAACAACTGTTTTGTAAACCCTATTAAAAATGTTTAAATCTCTTAATTTTAAACTTTGACTTTAAAACCTGGTTAAGTCAGAAAGATTCTTGTCAATAACGTCACATAAGGAAGACAGCTGGTTTAAAATTCTCTTTTTGAATATGATCAAACACTCCACTACAATCACTGAAGGGAAGGTTAATACTGAAGATCAAATATTCAAGCCCTAAATAAAAGAAAACCTGGACATATACTCACAACGTCTATTTTTCTTACTTCTTTTTCTTAAATAAAAGATCTGAAAATTCTGAAGAATTCAATCCTGTCAAAACTCCAATTTCACCATAGTTTAGCCCAGAAGAAATTGTGAAATTGAATTTCTAACAGACACTGGCAACATGCCAGTGTTCTGTGCCAGGCTCCATGGCCTTTCTGATAGCTACAACAACCTAATAAATTATGCTGGAACAACGGTACATTTGGGTCCCAGGAGAGATGGATATTTTTTTTTAGTAAATAGAAAATTAATCAAGAAGTTCAGCTTCAGGAGGACTAAGCCTATTTGTGAATTCAGCTTTAAAATACAGAGACTAAGGTTTTGAAGATAGAGAAACATTTCATTCTGACAGTAGAGAAAAACAAAACACATATAACTATTAGTTTATTTCAAACAGCACTACAGATAAAGTGTGTTATTAGAGTGTTAACATTAAAGAGACAATCTTACCTAAATATAACTTCAAATAGTAAAAGATCTTTAAGGGAAAACCACTCCACCTTTCCTATCTCAATTTAAGTAATTCCCTTTAGGAGTCTCCTGAGCCTTAATATTTTACTGACTGGTATCTGACTACCAAACTGAAAAATGTACTCAAGGAAGTACTCAAGGAAGTCTCAGGATTTTGTGAGGTATTTTGGAAGCTGGTCACTAGTCCACAATTAATAAAATGCAAAACAAAAAAAAAAAAAAAAAAAAACNAACACTCAAATCACTGAAAAAAACAAAAGGTTAATACTTAAAATATTCAAGCTCTAAATAAAAAAAAAACACCTGGACTATTCATTAAAAAAATTAGATTTTCAAGAGAAATAGGGAAGTGCACCAAGAGCAACACTTTTTCCCTTCTTTTACTCTCCCAAATATCTTTATCAAGTGTGCTATCTTACACAGTGATAAAAGGCATACCTGGTAAAAAAATAGTAGCTATTATACTCCATTTTCAAACTCACTCAAGCTGAGTTGTTTTTCTCGAAAGTATACTTGCAACATGCATTATCTGACTTGAACTCTGCTTTCCTTAGGCTGAACCTTCATTTTACACCTCTAGAGTCCATTAATTTTAAGGTCAGAAAGGAACGTGTGTGCCCAGTGTGACCCTCTCACACAGAAAGGCCAGAGAGCTCCAGACAGCTGGTGGAAGATTCAGATATCAATTTGCAGCTGTCATTCTGAGGGAGTAGAGGAGAGTTTTTGACATACTTCCCATTGGCAGCATTTTAAAATAAATCTCTACTGTCCAAAGCAGTGTCATGTAATAAGATCTCAATCTGGTCTTGGGAGGTGGCCAGCTGCATAGGCTTCCAAGGATGGATATGTTCTGCCTCTCTGAACCTGAAAACACTGTGCTGCCAGCAGTGTTGCCCACTACCCCCACAGCTGTTGGGATGCACAGCTGTTCCTATGGTCTTCAAAACACATATAAAGTAAAAAGTAAACATTTCTTCAAATGACGTCTAAGAATTACTGACTTACTGAATCCTCCTCATTTCCTCCCAGAAAATGGGGCCTTAAATCTACCTTGCAATGTGTGCCTGTCTCCGTTTGGGAGGAAGTGAGGTTTTTGGGAAGTTTTAGTTAAACCAATCAGTGGTCAGAGTCGAATATTGACACCTGGTGTGACCACTGAAGACGTGAGTCACCTCTGAAGACACAGAGGGTTAAAAGCAGAGATTTCCCAGAGTTCGCTCTCTTTCGCCCCTGGTAGCCCAGGGAACGGCACCGTCTCTGCCCCGCCCGGCCACATGNCCAAGATTTTTGTCTCACTGTGCTTTGGTGAATTTGGGTGGGAGGAGGAGGAATGTTTTAAAAGGTGTTCACTCTGTCTTCCTATGTGTTTCTGATTTTAGTTTGTAGTTTAATAAAGCTTGTTATTTTTCTCTTTTTTTTTTCTAAGTTTAAGCCTGCTCTGCTCTGTTCCTGGTCACATCTCACAGCAGTTAGTTAAAGAAAACACATTTTCATGGGGGCACTGGCATTGGGCCAGCACCAAACCGTGACAGTGCCTATGGCTGCTGTGCCCTCTTAGGGGACAAAACAAGACCTTTTTTTGCAGAGTTGAAAGCAGAGTTGACTCAGAAGAAAAAAAAGCAGCTAGCATGAAAATCAGGAAAAAAAAAAAAGCCACCTCCATCTGATTAACTAGATAATTATGTTACTTATTTTTAAGAATGGTCCTTGTGCAGTATAAGTACATAATCTTCCAGGTACTTGAAAAGCAATTTGAAGAAAAGTAAGCACAATGAAAGGACTAAAAGTTTCCTTTCCTGTAGAGAGATCCTTTTTGAGAGAGAAGTTCTTATAGGGAATTCAGAGTAAACTAAATCTTATGTTTGTTGTAAATACTGATAGCTCCATTGAACCCAGTGGTACTAAACCCAAGCTTTGGGTTCTCGGTGGATTGTACCTGATTCAAAATGGTGCCACAACAGTACTTCATGTTTGTTTAGCTAATAAAATATAAAAGGTACTGTTGGTTCTCAGTGCTTCTGAACTGATAAATTCAAGTGACACTAAAAGTCTGCTCACCCAAACCCAGAAAATTTGCTGTGTTCCCAGACTATAAAAATGTTTATTATAACTTGGATATTGATCTAAAAAGTTCAATACTGTCAAGTGTGTCACTTAATGTGAAGCTTTTTCCTTTGTTTTGGAAAGGCTGAAGAAATACCATCCATTGGGATTTTTGAAGACACCGACTTCCTACATGCCTTGTTTTGATAGACACAATACCTATATAATAAATAGTAGAAATGCTCTGTTGCTATTGCAAGAAAAATCTCTGTTTAGTTTGATCCCTACAGGCGTATAGCATAAGAATTACGTGTTTTCATGTATGTACACCTCCATACATGTGAAATCAGCAACAATTTAAAATAGAATCAGCCCTCCCCTCCAACAAACTAAAAAAAATCAGATTTGTATTTTTCTTTTCCCTCTTTTTTTGAAGAGTATCAATTAATTGCTAGCCTATTTTAAAACTTACAAGATCTGGCAGATTCTGGTAAGAGAACTCTTCAGAGACATTAAGGAGTTTTCCAAATTGACATAAATAGGTCCAAAATATAGAAAACCAAACATGAAGAGACCTTCCAAAACCCCACTGCAGGCACATAGGGACCTACAATGCCACAGATCATGCCACTCTGGCAGGATAATTTGTCTCTCTCAATATAATTTGTTATAGGAAGATTCAAAAGATATTGCATTGTAGATAACCAATAATTGGAGGAATCATAAAAAAAAGAAAAATCAGTTTACCATATTGGTCTTTTTGTAGACAGAGAAAAACAGGTGACCAGAGAATTACTGACTATGTAGGAGCAGTTGACCTATGCAGACTTTAGAATTATATAGGAAAAAATAACACCAACAATTTTAAGTATCAAGTTCATGAAATGAAACATTCCACATTTCCTGACAAGCTCAGCAGTACAAAACCAAACCTGCCATCTTGTGCACAAAGAAACAGAGCTAGCTATGCCAAAACTACTGCTATGTGTTACCCTCTTTTCAGGCATTGCCACTGCACTGTGCAAGATGACATGATCTGTTTTTTCCGTAAGAGAAATGGCTTATGGAAGCAGTCTCTCATTTTGAGAGCACACCCTTCTTCTGTATTTGTGAGACAGCGGACTCGTGAAATGTGCTGTATGAAATGCTGTAAATGGACTAAGCCAAAAAATATGACTTCAGCTTTAGCTCAAAACATAAAAATAAAAGTTATAGACAACAAATTCTTAGTGTAACTGCAAATGTGGATAACACTTCATTTAACCATAAGATTTCCTCTTGCTCTTAACAATAATTAAGTTAATAGTGAATATGTTTCCAAGCTTCTAGGTGAAGTAAAATGAGATTCTAATCTGCTTTAAAACATGAATATTCTAAATTATTAGCATGCATATTTGACTTATGTATCTCATAATAATTTAGATATTACCATGACAAATGATCTTGTTAAACAGTATCTCACAAAATATGAAAAGGTCAGGAGCTCATTTCATATAGATCAGAATAAGCATCGGCATGAAATCTGCAGCACTGATTGAAGTAGTAAGAACATATAATTCTGCTGTACCCAGACAACTTTTTAATTTTTCTATTTTAAACCAAAACAATCTTACTCACCAAAGATGTGTAAACATCTTTGGAGATCTCGCTTCATTGCTCCAAAGTCAAAAATACAATTTATTCTTGATATGTCTGCTGTTTAACAAGTCATCCAAACTAACAGGGTCTATAGGCAGGGCATTTTTAAAAAATTCTGAAGGTCTGGTGCTTAAAGAGGTAACCAAATAGGAGAGAGAAAATTTTAGAGAGGGCATACCAGAACAAAAAGTTGTTCCAGAAATAGCAAATTAAAACAGGAAAGCAACTGTGTGACTTTGATGTAAGATAGCATGAAATAAGAACTATCACTTTGCCTTTATCACCATGCCATTATGCTAGCTATATATAAAAAACATTAAAGCTTTCAAATTTCTTTTTATTCCTGGATTTGGTTCAGGTCATTTACTTGATCAACACTGATTGAAACTTATCGATCTAATACAGCACAACCGTCACAACATAAAGTCTACTTACAGACCCAAGAGAGAGCCTTAGCACTGAAAAATATACTAAAAAATTTAATGTGTGCACAACTTCCCCTAATCTCCTTTTTCTAGGAGACGTGTCTTGAAGAGAAGTAAAAATGGCTTGAAAAATGACAGGGGACTGCCTAAACCACACAAAGCTCCAAGGCAAATTAGTTAATTGCCTTGTGAGTTATAAACAAAAATATTTTGTCAAAGTGAGCTATAAAGCCATCTTTAGTTAAAAAAAAAAAATATAAAAAATATGTATTTTGGTAAAAAATTCCACTTTTGCTGCAGGTACGTAACCAGAAAGCAAGGAGCAACATCACATGAAATGCTTCCACTTTTGTTTTCTTTCTTTTCAGAATATCCAGTTATGTTTTGCATCTAGAAGGAGTCCAGTTGCTGTATTAAGAGTACCAGATTTCCAGAACTACTGCGTTCCGTCACGGCTGCTCCCACAGAAGAGGTCATCCACAGCTTATCAGCCTGGCCCCAAAAATGCATCTGCAAATATGCTTAGGTCTCACCAGTAAGACATGGGACCAGTAAGACACGGGAAACCATGGTACAGTGAATAGAGTGAACTAGAAAAGGTCTCTGGTGATCCATGTCCAACTTTCAGCTCAGTTACTAACACAAAATAAATAAAAAATGCTGCAGTAAGAGAGTGCAATTTAGGAGTTACATAAAAGAGCAAATCAAGATTTGGAAACACTTGTCATTCATTATGCTGCACCATGTTTTTCGAGACCTACATGAGTTGCAATGCTCTACCACAGCTAAACTACAATACCCTTCAGGTACTATTACTTAATGATAGCTAGAAACTCAAAAAGTAAAGGAACTCATTATTTGTGACTTATGGTGGCTATAAAAAAAACTACAAACAAACAAACAAACAAACAAACAAACAAGCACTGCATGCTGTGAATGTATTCATTACTTCTCTCCCTGCATAAACACTTAACTTCTTTTGGGAAGATGTCAAATATCATTCACCCTCTAGAATGTCTGAAAAGCCATGCACATTTTAAAAACATACAGTCAGATAGCTTATCAACTGTGTTTTTCTCACAATATTTATCTCTTCATGTTTCTGACCCTCAATGAAGTCAAGAATTAAACACATATAGCAAGTTAGCTCAGCTGGACAGCAAGTTTTGCTGCCACACTCAATGTATTAACAATATTTATCAAGGAATTATTGGCAATAATTTTTTAGATTAGTAGCTTTTTCCACTCCTGTACCTCTCCCACTGATTTTGTTGGCTCTAATCACACGGGTAAAATAAGTAGGACTCAAGTCTGCATGCTGTGTTCCCATCTGTAAATGCTTAATCTTTTTCTTGAAAAGTGGATATCAAAAAGTATACCCTCAATATCAAAGTGTTTTAGGGAAATGCAGAAATGTATAGTGTCTCCATGGCAGAAAAAATATAGTTTTCTTAAAAGTATCATTTAAATGCATGTTCCAAGAATGGTGTGCTGTTTTCCTATAAACAAGCCCTATTTGCATTTATTCAAACTACTAAATTAGCACTATCCACAACTAAACAGTACAGAAGATGTCTTGGTGTTCATAATTTGAAAAATTTCAAATGGAGATTCTACATGGAAACTCCAACATGCAGCTTAACATAAGTGTTTCTAAATGTAATTTAGATCTGCTATTCATTTCCATTTTCTCTTTTGGGCTTTTTTTCTCAAAACGTGGTAGTACAACTAAAGATAAGACAATGTTCTGCAGAATAAAATATGTGTGCAATTCCCTGCTCCTAACAGCAAAGAGATTTCATTAACTGTTTACGGCAATACAGTATCTGCCATTGCCTCTCTCTGTGCATAGTGGTGTGTCCCAGATCATTACTATCCTGGAAATTAGATGACAAGGGCCCTGCCCTGTGAGACATGAGAGTCTTCTATTCTGATGAACATCAGTTTCAGCTCAAGGTGCTTAGTAACAGCTTGCGGCGCCCAACAACTCACAGAACCGGACCTCAGATCAGACTTCATACATTTTTTAATGAACTCTGTTCCTGATATCAACAGGAATGTCTTCTCAGAAACACTTTTCAGAAAGCTACAAATTTTCAGAAATTCTCAGGAGGCAATTGTATTTTAACCTGTGTAAATGTCATCCTGTTCTGTAATTTCTCCCCTGCATACGTTATGGATTCATGACTTTTCCTTGTAAAGAGGCTTCTCTCTTTAGTGCAAGCTGTACAGAGACATGCAGCTTTCACAAGGTCCCTAGATCAGATTTCTCGTGTCAGCAATGGTGTGCTTTTCCATAGTAACTAAAATCTGGGCTGGTTGGGTATGCACAGCATATGCTAAGTAACATCCTCTGTAGTAGTCAACCGAAACCGTGATTCCCTGTCTCGAGATCTTATATATGCAAACAAGAAAAGTCTTACCCATATTTTCCATACTACATGCAGAGTACAAAGAGCTCCTCACTAACATTTTGGCTGTGGAGATGATAAATTCATTGATTTTGTGCCATCGCAAAAGCATATTTTATGTAATTTTGAAAATATAATTTTTTTTTACTGTATTTGTATGATTGCTATTGAAAGTAACAACAGCCTCATGGTATTTATGAACGATCAATTTTTTTTTTTTTCCTTTTTAAATCTGGACACAGGAGTAAGCCTAATCCAAAACTAAGGCTCAAGGTAGAGGGAAAAGGGGATAGTAATTGGCAAAGGAAATAGGCTGTGAATAGTCTAGAGAAGCACATATCCTTCAGAAAGTGTAGCAGCATCTTTAATGCATCCAGAGGATGTCCAAGATCATCTAATGCACCCCATTGTCAACATTGTACAAAAGATAAGGGAGAACTTGAAGTAATTCAAAAGCAACTACAGAAGCAAGCTGCAAGAATGCAGTTTCTGGATAAAACCTGTCAAGGTTTTATGTCAACAAAGCACTTTCTTAACCTGTGAACCACATGTTTTCTCACATCATGAAGAAATTTAAAGATTTCCATCCATTCTGACAGATTTTGTTTATTCATTTTCTCATATATGTAAGAATTTGTACACAAGCTCTCTGCTGCTATTACCAAAAAATAACTGTATCTCGTTCTTTTCACGGGGCTCTACAAGATTTATTGCTGACCCACTGCCAGAAAGCTTTCTGCATTGTTTTTTGGGTGGCTTTGTGAGAATGAACGAATTCTGTGTCCTATAAAGATCCATATATACACTTCAACTTAAATTGTAGCATCCAACCTCACTTGCAGCATCAGGTATCTCTACAAGAAATTGATCTGATTTATTTATTCATGGAATTAAAATGCTTTGATTATAATGTACATGCCTTAAAACATCAGTTCTCTCTCACCCCATTATTACACAGTTTCCTAATTACCTCTTTAATCACACTACCTAATATTGTAAAGTGCCTTGGAGTGTGTAGAGAAGTTGTTGCACATTAAGAACCAAATTAGCAGATTTGGAGAGGAAAGAAGACTCTTCTTTGTATTTTTTCCCATAGCCATGTGAAGAGTCTGCTTTTCATCCTTTTGCTGACACTACATCTCTGAAAGTCCAGGTGGGAGAATATGATCAGGCCATATGCTTCAGAGAAAAGTATTTTTCAGAATATTATTTTAAACTTACAGTTCATTAAATTTTACCTTCCTACTTATGCCTTTTTAGTATCTGAGTTTGGTTAACTACTGTGAAGCAAACCAAAAGAGGACCTAGGGAAACAGATGACGACGTCCTAGGCTGCAGTAGAGGCCTGGCCCTAAAGCAAGAGTCTCATCAAGTTCCCTATTTCTGAAATACCTTTTTGTAACGTTTGATTGGGTTCGTGATATAATGTAAAATAAATGATTAAATAAATAAATAATAAAACATAATTCTACTCTGAAGGTCTACTGCTTCACCTCCCCTGATTATTTTTAAGGTGTGTCTTGGTTGAGACTTTTCCTCAAACTACTGTTTTTCATAGAAAGGCTCAAAGACTGTGTATAGATGCCCCAAACAGATCACTTGCCGTCCTCAAATTCTTGTGCTAAGCATACTTTAGCATACTTTGTCAGCATACTTTAAAAGATGTGTCATTTCTTCACTAACATTTAATTAGGCCATCCTTTTGTAAAGGACCACAGAAGTCAGTATTCAATCAGAAACTCTCAGTTTAGTCTATTAGCTCTCTGATTTCAAGATGCTCCTGACTTGTTTAATGCAGTGAAAGCATTTCTAGTCTTGATATTACTTCTTTATTGAAATCTCCGTAGCATAAAAAACAATCAAACAAAAAAAGCCCCAAACAAACAACAATCCAAAAGAAGAACAAAACCAAACCAAACAAATCCAAACCAAGTTAGCCATTTTCTGTCCATCTGAAAGATGCTTCCTGGAACATTGTTCATTCTTGAGCAGGTGTTTTCAAGGGTGTTAATTCTGACAAAATTTTGAGTCCATTTCGGTTTATTGTTTTTTCCACATGCGTTTTGTAAATTCTTATTCTCAACTTTCTTGGAAGGTTTATTGTGCTACATAAAGTCATCAGAGAAAGACATTTGTCCTTGTGATTGTGTTGTCTATACTTTCAATCTTCCTCCAGTCAACAACAATGCCAGCCAGGAAAGGGATACACAGTAGGTTCGACAGCAAATTGTTCTGCGGTTTGGTTGTTGAAATTGTATGTATCTCCAGAATTATTTTCATAACATCTTATGAAAATTCCATAATAAAAGAGGATGCTGCCAGTCAGAGTCCCTTTGGAAGGTGTGAAACTGCCCCTGGTATGCATACTTGACCATCTTTTATTTTATGTATGTATACTACACTAAAGTTTTTCTACAACAAAGGGTTACATGGAACCTTACCCTTTAAAGACATCTTTTTTCAGAAGTCTGTCTTTTTAAGGAGTTTGACAAAGATTTAATTTTTATGAACATTTTGATCTCTTTCCTTGACAAGAAACACACTTCAGAGAATGTTCAAATCCACCACCAGGTATCTTTAATGCATGCCAACAGTCTTCCTTTTTAAAGCAAGACTAGTCTATTACCTCTCCATTTTACTTAGATGTGGATCCCTACCTACTTTCTTCAACTGTTTTGTTCTATTCTTTCTCCCTGTTAAAATCTACCTCTGCTTTTTTGTTTCATTTTGGGTTTTTTAATTTATGTTTTTCAAACATATAAAAACCACAAATGAGGGATAGTTAAAAGGCTTAAATCTCTCAGATATCACTGTTCTCAGTCCTTCTACAGCCTGCTGAGGAGAATCAAATCAGAGCAGGTTGTACTACATTGAGATCATAATATTAAGAGAGACCAGGTAAATTGTATGGTTATACAATTCAGAATTCATCTTAAAGAATGCAGTTAGGATCTTCAGCAGGCAATCAAGCAACCTAGTCTATCGAGACACTTTGTTTTCACTTCATAGTTTCTTACTGTCCTAACAAAATAAGCTAAAATAAAACAGAGACAAATAAAGGAGGAGGACAGATACGAGAAGCTGTCATCAAGAACTGCTCAGATCAGATGGTTCTTTCAGGAACCAATACAAGCAGTATTTTCTATACATGACTTTGCTCAATCAACCAGGCAATTCTCTACAGATCACTAGTCAATACTCCACAGGCCACACATAATTTCTCACTAATTTTATCTGTTTTCTCCCGCCTCATCGTTCCCCTACACTACTACTACTGTCAGATAAAGCATAAGTGTAGCAAGAGACTAGACTATTAAAATGACTTTAAATATAGACTGTTAAGTATGGGGGTGTGCCTTTAAATCATTATTAAAAAAGTCCATTATGTCTTAACACATGGAAAACAGGTCCATGTTGGTTATTCTGCAAATGCAAATGTTTAGAGTGTGATCAGGTGAAGTGTCATGTTATCTCTGTCCTTGCACACATCTTCATCTCTACTTGAGATGCTGCTGGAGAGCACTTTCTGAGCTACACAAATTGCTTATCTGACCCACCACAGCCACTTTTGATTTGTAAGTGAGCATGTCCAAAATCCATACATATATACAAAAAAAATCAGTCACTACAAATTAATCTCTGAGGTTTAGACTGTTGGATGGGTTTAAACCCTTCTGAGAGTAAAAGATATTTATTTTAACAATCAGTTATTATTCTATCTTACCAGTAAAATGATAGTGACCTTAATATTTTTTCAATGCATGTTCAATTGAAAATGTTCGACAACAGCCTACCAAACAAAAAAGACAACAACCTGTGCCACTTTGCAACAATATCACAAACAAATCTTCAACGGCCAGCAACATTAAAAATATGTATTTTATAACAGGCACTTTCTAAGAGACAGAAGAGAGCACACTAAGATGGAAAGGAAGAGAAATAGCGAAGGAACAGCTGTTTCAACTGGTCATGTTCCTTGTACACATTGTGCAGTGCCTACAAAAAATTAGCTCATTTCAGGTAAAAAATACATTTCATCTCCTTTTGGCTAACAATCCAGTGAGTAAGGTGTGATGAAGAGATGGTCTCTCTCAATTGCACACAGCACTATGGACACCTCTGGGCTGGACTTTTGGGATACACAGATTTGAACATCAAACAAATTAGAGAACATTATGTGCACAAGTGAGCTGCAGCAAATCTCTCTTCAACATTTAGTATCATGAAGACATTGCAACAAAATACTATTTTATATCATAAGTATCCAGAAGGTCTACTAATCTCTCTATTAATTAGTAAAATAATAGGAAACAATCAGTGTATTATCTATAAATAGATCTGGGAGTCTGAGAGAAAAAACTCAACATGCTCTTTAACATAAATGACACAAAGAAAATGTGTATAAACTACCCATGAAAGAAAGCTGGGGATTAGAGAAGGATTTCTAAACATCCTTGAAGTTTTAGGAAGCGCTGCCCAAGAGCATCAGCAAATAAAAAAAAATCCCAACTAACCCAATTGTTTCTTAATGAAGTTTGGCTTGTTCATGAATGTAATTATAATCTACCATTATCTGCAATACAAGGACATTGGTATTAGCTATCCAATCTATCTTATACTACTTTTTTGCTTACTGAGCAAAGGTATTAGTGTCCAATATGTTAAGTTTCTGGAAAGCATTTTTTAGTACTGAGCAATTCTCCTGGCAAAAATGTTTGGAACATTTTCTCCCTCAAAACCAGATACTGGGAGCTAAAGGCAACAGATAGATTTTCAAACTATCAGCATCTGGTGGCTGAAAAGGTTGACCTAGATTGATTTTCCTGACAGCTACTGAGCAGACACATTTTGAATTGGAAGTGCAGAATCAGTGAGAACCTGCTGGTTCTCAGTGGTTTTATGTATTCTTCATGGCAAGCTTAATATTGACCTTTGTTTTAGGCATAAAGAGTCCTCACAAAACTGGCTCAATTCAAACTTGCTGCATCTGATTTTATTAACAGAACTACATCTACCTCAGGCAAGATTTAAGATTGCTGTATGCTGATCTACAGCTGAGATGAGCTGTTCTGTGAGAGAAAGGTAGAGAATAAAGTTTCATCTGTCTTCCACCTATACAAAATTCTCTTCTGTCACTTATTTACAAATTCCATAAATATTAAATAGATATAATTTATATAATAAGCGAAATCCGTAGTCATTTATACACCATATATTTCTACTGCCTGTAGAAGTCAATAAAATACTCAAACTACTTGGATAAATTGGCAACACCAAAGCTAGCATTTTAAGCGTCTAAAAACCGAAAAAGGACAAAAGGACAAATCCCATGAGAATTAGGTACTTAGATGAAATGATCACTGCGGAATGTCTTTGATAGACAGGAGATAGAGAATAGGAGATAGAGAATCAGCACAAAGAACCTCAAGTACTCTGGTGCATTCAGAGGTGGACAATCTTTGCCTTCACTCGACCAAACGATAAACATCTTCCCAATTTTAGTCTATGTAAAAGAGAAAACCATTATTATATTTTTTTTTTCTCATACTCCATGGTGCCTGTACTCAGATTCTTTTTACACCTTGCATTGTTGGTAAACTACTTATTTGCATTCAGTCTTTTAACACGTTAGATTGCCTTGAGTTCTAATTTAGGCAGTAAGGACCTACAGACCTTTTTCATTTAGTTCATATTTTTCCCTAGAGAAACAGATTTGTATGGACATACAGCTGTCACAGTGGCATCTCATACAAATGTTGTCATATAGTCAAGGGCAAGATAGCAGACAAGGCAGACTACTGAGCTCTGCTTTAGCAGTTCCTGTGTTCCCCTGAGCCACAATTACTATCTATACTATCCTATCTGTAATACCTTTCATGTGTCTGGAAATGCTTATGAATAATATTCTATTGTATGATATACTGTCTCTACCATTGCCCCATTTCATTTTTCTATATGCTACAGCAAAATAAACATTTATAGCTACAAATACTTCAGCAGTATTCACCCACATGTATCTACTCAGTCTTTCTAAACCAAATAATTGTGTTGTCACATTTTCCCCTTTCCATTATATTTTCGGAGAATCCAGTTTTTACCTCCCAAATGTTGTCCCCTATTTTTCTTTTCTCTAAATTTTTAACTTGAAAAATAGTACTGTTCTTCAAATGAAATCCCCTGGGAGATAACATGTCATCTACTTGTGCCCCACCTATTAGCAGCAGCAAATGAAACTTTGCTGTTTAAATGTGCAACCATTTTTAGAAGAGTAATATCTAACTAGTCAATTTTGTGTAATTACTAGCTACAGGAATGTACAGCTCTTCAGGTCATTTTCCCTTGGGAATAAGTTCTTCCTTAACTCTAATTCACTGCATTGAAAATATGTATTAATTTGTTTGTTATTTTGCTCTCCTCAGAATCTGGTCTTTAAAGAATGGAAAAAAAAAGAAGACAGGCATTTACCTTGTTTTTTAGAGCCCACATTATTCACTATTTATGAGCATTCAGGTGACTGGTAGGCATTCATAGAGATATTTGTGAATCCCAAGAGTTCAATAGATTGTTGCATGAATGATGATTCATCGGGAAGTTTGCATTGCAACTGGATTATCCTCTACTGAAGATCCACTATTTATTACTGGCAATTCTTCATCTTAAAGATACTCATTATGGAAAATGCCGAATCAATATCATCTAATGCATGTGGCCAATAATCACTTTCAGCAAATAAATACCATGTTTAAACACCAAGTTCCAAGATAACATTTCCTTGACTTTTATAGTCTTCGAAAAAAAAAAACAAACTTGGTTGCATATGCTCTAAATAAAGGTGGTTTTTTTTGCTTGGTTCCTTTCTTTCTTTTGGTGGTACTCTTTTTTTTAATGTGAGATGGTGTTAATTAAGGAATTTCCCTACATGTGGTACCTGGGAGAATAGCAAAGCTGTTGATCTGTCTTCATGACACTGCGGTTTTTAATGCTTTCAGGTTTAAAGTGTGTTTTTCTAGTATTTTTGTAGTTATTTGGGGGTAGGCTGTGTATGGAATCAACTCCAGCATGGTTCTATGCAATTGCCAGCACTGGGCCTAATCATCAACTCTCATCTTTCTACAATGGAAAAGTACCTTTGCAGAAAATATTGCTTATATTTAAAATCAATATTTATCTGAGGCAAATAATTTTCCTTTATTCCATACTCCCTGTTCATAGACATATCTTCAAAGATAAATATGTCTAGCCATAAAAATAGATAAGCCTTAATGTCACATGGACAACACTGTTAAATTCCCAAAGACTGGAGTTTTATTCTGTAGCATTTTGAACCAGGACAGTTAACAGCTACAATCCCTGCTGGCAACTTTTCAGTTTGGCATTTTTATTTCAAAGCCACATATGGTTCCCAAGTACAAAATAAACATTAATTATGTCTTTCTGTGCCTTTTTATTATGTACCCTAGACTTCTCTGGGATCTAGAGTGTGTTTGTTTATTTTACTATAACCAGAGTATCAACCGTTTCCATCTCTGCTGAAGTCTGTTACTGGCTCCTATGGTGTTGGGATTTTGTGGATGGTGTCTTGTTTGGAGTATTTTTTTGTTGTTTCAGGTGCTTTGTTTTTGTTTGTTTTGTTGGTTTTTTTTTTTTAATTTTGATTTTTCTTGAGTTTTGATTTTTTGTTTTAGACAAGCAATTATAGTTTTACTTTGTAATATATTTGTAGTGAAGTGAGATATCTATATACATGCAAATATGGAAGTATAGGTTTGTCTTCATGTATTCAGATTGCTTCTTTTGGTTAATTAGAATAAGAATGCCATCAAATGTATGTGCAGAACTTTAGATTTTTAAAAGTCTGCACACTTGTGTTAACTAATTAATGCTAATTAATACAGCAAGAAAACAATGCAGACTCTTCATATTAAAATTTAAACTGAGGTTACAGTTTTCTTGGTTTACCTCATACCCAGTGGCAATAACACAAGCTAGACAGTAATTTTTATAGCTAAAGGTCTGTAGTCTGGAATTCTATTACATTTGCATTTAGACTCCAAATATGTTTTAGGCATATTTACTCCCTTTGGACTTTGAAAGGGTTTTTGACTGCAAAGTGCATTTCAATCTTTTTTATTTTCCTGGATGCTCTTTGATATAGTGATTAAAAAGCTAAAAATACTCTTCTAAGAATGTACATTATTATTCAAATGTAGTTAAGTCAAAGATATAAACAAGAACAGGATCATTAAATGTGTCAATAGTCTATTTTTCTACCCCTTTTTTATCACTAGAATGTTTCTAATATTTCTGACTCAATACCTCATGGCCTAATGAAATGAGTGTAGGAAATAAAAAAAAAGTAAAGATATTTGATTTTGAGGGAGAAAATATTTTCCTGTAGACAGAGAATATGAAATGTTGCTGTATATTGCAGTGTGGTGCCATTTTCATTTCACTGTTTTTACTGTTCAGCTTTTTAGAAAACACAGCTGATTTATTATTTCTGTCTCACAGGACCTGGTCAAGACAAACCTGGCATATAAATATAACCTCCATGGTCTAGACAGTGCTTCACAATCTTCTTAGCCCATAACTCAATTCTAGCAATTTGGATTTTTTTCTTGGCATTTTCCCACCTCTTTTATTGCTTGTGGTGGGTAAAATTGCCTTACAGGTTGGGCAGTGCTGCTCTAGCCCGGAGACCGAGAGCAGAGGGTCAGCAGACAGATTTCCCCAGATATACCATTTCTTTTACTATGCAATCTCATGCAGCTGACTTCTGTTTTTCTGTCTGCAAGCGCTTTAGGCCACAGCATTTTTACAACATTGATCAAGCAGAATAGCACCCTAATCTCTACAAAGACTAGAGCATGAAGTAAATAATATTAACAGATACCATTGCCTTATTTGCAGCTCATTATTAACGTCAAGTCTGGCAATCATCATTTGCTCTTGGTTTGACTCCTGATTAAGCTCATTCCAATGCCAGTGCTCACTGCAAATCTTTGTTACCTTTACTGAAAAGGGTCTACAGCTTGATTTGTTTACACAACAAAAAGGCATAGAGCAATGGAGAAGAAATAAGAGCTCTCATTTACAAAGGATTGAAGAGGATCATGCAACACTGTCTACGTGACAGCATCAAACACTCAGATCCTCCACACACACAATATCTTTAAAAAGGGGCGCTGTACAGAGATCAGCTCTCCAAAGTGTATTGAAAAGTTGATCTCTATATCAGCTTTCTACTCCTAGAGCCAACAGACACGGTTCTCACCCAAAGCTCTCCATCACTCGTGTATTCAGGCCAGGATTTACAGAGAAGTGATTAATTGAACAGATTAAGCACTAAACTTTTCTCTCTTAAATTTATTTTGCAAATGTTATAAACACGCTGTTAGTTTTGTCATTTGCCATCCAACTTCCACTTAGTGTTATAACAGAGGCAACAACTCAACCTCCCAGGCTTCTCCAAAGAAATTTAAAGCATTTCAGCAAAGTATCCCTGTGGGGGCTCCCAAGATCACACTGAATGAACAAACTCAGGGATCCAAAACAGCTGCCTTAGGTCCAGTACTTCACAGCACTGCCACAAAACCTGCACAAAAGCACTATTGGGAAAAGTAAATTATATATCCACGGTGCTGTTGCATAAAAGTTAAGGAGAAAATGCGGGAGTTATAAATGACATAGATGCGATTTCAGAATCATGATTTTTTTGTTTTGCTTTGTTTCTAATTCCCAAGTTTGTACATTAAACTTTAACATGGATCCTGGCCAGTTTAGAAACATGGTGGTTACTACAGACTTAGATGAGTCAGCAGCATTTTTTAATTCATGTATTTACCTTCCCTTCTTTATTTCTTAGTCAGAAAGAAAATTAATCTGCATTCATTAAGAAATATCATTAATTGAATCCCTGTGTTGATTCATACTCACAGACACTACAGACTTTGGGGGACTGATCACGCATGAGCAATTTCTTTACAAATTTAAGGCTGTCATTTATTGTCTTATCCTGTTGAAAACAATTCTTTACAGCGTGATTTGACCCAGTCTCTTACAAAGCATCTGCCATTGGGACATGTAAGACATAATCATATTTTGCATTAAAAATATGTTATTATTATAACACTTTTATCTGTTTCTCTGCTACAACCTTATTTCTCATGCCTGCATTTAGAATAATTTTATCTCCAAAGACTTAAAAAGGAGTAAAAAACAACAGCAAACCATGTGGACAAAAAATGTTGTAAAGGTACTGGGTAAAGAGAATACACCACTGCTCAGCAAAATAAAGGAAACAGTTTGTGAATTTCCATATTCACACCTGAAAGAAAATGCCAGTTACAGATTTCAGGTCAAGATCACAATACTTCATGATCTTCTCCTCCATTCAGCTCAACTTCCAGACACAGACAATTACACGTATTATTTTCAAACTCCTATGTTTGCTACCCCCAAAACGCAGCCATCCAGAGGGCAGAAGTTGAATTGTCCTGTTTCCTCTAAAACAGTAAATTTCACAGGAAAGTAATTATTTTCTCTGTTTTCACCCCCATTAATCATTGTGGGGTTGTTTGTTCTTAACCAGAAACCCTGAATATCCCTACAGATATCCTTGGAGAGATACGCTCAGCTGACACTGAACCTGTCCAAGTTCCTATCCCAAACCAAACAGGGCCAGATAGATCCATGGGAGTTAAAAAACACTAAATGAGGTATGAAGTACCCAACTGGGTGTGAATGCTTAAGCAAATTGTAGTAAACTATTCCTTAAAAAAATTAATAACAGCTGTGTTAACTCAGTCCAAAAGGTTTATTTCTGCTGTAAATCCAGACAGATTAATTCTTCAGCCTGAAAAGTGAACTACTCCTCAAATACAGTGACAAAAATAGATTAAAGAACTTCAATTAACCACTGCATTTTAAATTTCATTGCAATGTATGACTTAGTTTTTCTTTATATGAAAGCTCACATTTTTCTTTCTGTTGGTGTTTTCTTCGTTCATCATATTGTCTGGGTTGTAGCTACAAAAATCAAATAATGAACTAACATAGATGGCATATAAAAAAAGATGCAAGTGGCTGGATTCCTCAAGAGGTATGCAAAGGCTGTCTACGGTTTTAGCAACAAAGGGGCTTCCTGAAAGTCTAGTAAACACTTCTACAGCATTTACAGATACAGAATATTCTGGATGATCTCCAGTAAAAAATGCAATTATTTTTCTGTGCATGCTAAATAAACTTTATGTATTCATTAGGAAAACAATGGGGGATGCTTTGATAGCAGCATTTGATTGTATTTCAATCAATGCAGACCAGTACAGTACATCTGCATGCAAGCTGAAGTAATGCAGTGTTTTCTGGATTCATTTTTTTTCACTTTATTTTCTGTTTGCAAAATGTACACACACAAAAAAAAATTGGACACAAAAATGTTGGTCAATATTTTTCTCAAATTACATGTCACCAGAGGCACTTTAAGACATCATTACTCTGAAAGCTGAGATCTTTATTTAGCCTACCTCTCACAGTTCTGCCAACTACCGTGAAAGTTTTAATGAAATTACATGTAAGGGTTGTTATTAATTTCTTTCCTGGCTACGTACCTTCCTATATATATAACTTTCCTATATATACCTCAAATCAGTCTATAACATGTCTCCTGAGGTGACTTGGATTCTTTTCACTTTCTGTTCCTATTTAACACAAATATCCTTTCTTTATTTTTTCTTTCCTTTCTTTCTTCTACTCAGCTTACTGAATTTGAAATCATTCAGTACAGATTTGTCCTTAAAGTAACTTGTTCCATAATTATGTTGTCTTTTACCACTGAGTAAAATGAAGTATGGGGTTAACATACCATTCACAAAAAGGGTGGGAAGGAGGATCCTAGTAATTACAGACCAGTTAACCTGACCTCAGTACCGGTAAGATAATGGAGCAGTTTATAATGAGTGCCATCATGCAGCACTTACAGGATGGCCAGGGTATAGACCCAGCCAGCATGGGTTTAGGAGGGGTAGGTTGTGTTTGACCAACTTGATCTCCTTTTATGATTGGGTGACCCGCCAGGTGGATGCGGGAAAGGCTGTGGATGTTGTCTGTTTGGACTTCAGCAAGGCCTTTGACACCGTCTCCCACAGCACACTCCTGGAAAAGCTGGCAGCCCACGGCTTGGACAGGAGCACTTTGCTGGGTTAGGAAGTGGCTGATGGCCGGGCCCAGAGAGTGGTGGTGAACAGTGCTGCATCCAGCTGGTGGCCAGTGACCAGTGGTGTCCCTCAGAGGTCTGTGCTGGGGCCAGTTCTGTTCAATATTTTTACTGACGACATGGATGAGGGTATTGAGTCTTTCATCAGTAAATCTGCAGATGACACCAAGCTGGGAGCATGTGTTGATTTGTTGGAAGGTAGGATGGCTCTGTAGAGAGACCTGGAATGGTTGGATGCATGGTCAGAGTCCAATAAGATGAAGTCTAACAAGTCCAAGTGCTGAGTCCTGCACTTTGGCCACAATAACCCCCTGCAGTGTTACAGGCTGGGGATGGTGTGGCTGGACAGTGCCCAGGCAGAAAGGGACCTGGGGGTACTGGTCGACAGCCGGCTGAACCTGAGCCAGCAGTGTGCCCTGGTGGCCAAGAAGGCCAACGGCATCCTGGCCTGTATCAGGAACAGTGCGGCCAGCAGGAGCAGGGAGGTCATTCTTCCCCTGTACTCGGCACTGGTGAGGCCACACCTTGAGTGCTGTGTCCAGTTCTGAGCCCTCAGTTTGGGAAGGACGTGGAGACGCTTGAGCGTGTCCAGAGGAGGCAACGAGGCTGGTGAGGGGCTGGGAACACAAGCCCTGTGAGGAACGGCTGAGGGAGCTGGGGGTGTTTAGCCTGGAGAAAAGGAGACTCAGAGGTGACCTTATCACTCTCTACAGCTTCCTGAAAGGTGGCTGCAGTCAGGTGGGGTTGGTCTCTTTCTCCAGGCAGCAACTGACAGAACGAGAGGACACAGTCACAAGCTGCACCAAGGGAAATATAGGTTGGATATTAGGAAAAAGTTTTTCACAGAAAGAGTGATAAAGTATTGGAATGGTCTGACCGGTGGAGTAACCATCCCTGGATGTGTTTAAAAAAAGACTGGATGTGCCACTTGGTGCCATGGTTTAGTTGAGGTGTTAGGGCTGGGTTGGACTTGATGATCTTGAAGGTCTCTTCCAACCTAGACATTCTGTGATTTTGTGATTCTGTGATTCTGTAATGAAAAGCTGTCTCAGGATATTTACTGTTTTCCACACTTAAGAATCAATAGCAGAATCAAGAAGCACAAATCAAGGATATCCACCAAATTAGCAACATTATCTGTGAAATGGTGAGAAGATCAAATTTTAAAGGTATCCCCCTCTAAAAAGGAAAAAAAGTCAATTATATATGTAGCAACCATAGGGAAGATAACATGCAGGTTGAAAATTCTATACATAGAATTTATTTTCTACCTAATGTATGCAATCCTCTTTCTTCCTAGGACGCCTGGATTAAATACAGTCTTATGTATTCACCTGGATTAAATATGGTCTTATGAATCATTCGTTTAATATAGAAAAAAAAATCAAAAGGCTCAATTCTTGACTCAGTTTACAAAATAGCAAGGCAAACTTATATAAAGCTCTACATTAACAATCCATGTGCAATCAACAATCCTAAGAGGATTGACTTCCTGGAGATACAGTGGAAAACCAAAATCCTAGATTTGCCATTCAGAATGTGCTGGAGTCTGTTTTGGTCAATGAAATAAAACAAGATTTCTCTCTTACTGTTATAAAAATATTTATATAGCTGTTTGAATAACTAATGTTGACCCTATTATGCATTATATAAGACAATTGCAAAATGATTACATACCTTTGGGTATCCAGAAGTTCTATATGTAAAGCTCTACAAAGTATTATTAAAGTGATGCAAAACATGGTTCAATACATGTTAAGTTACATGGAGTTCAAACAATACCCCATTCCAATAATACATTCATGATTACCATCTGAAATGTATCAGGATCCAAAATATGGGGGACAAAAAGAAGGACTACAGTGTTTCCTAAACCAAAAATTTTGTTATTTTTTGCAAGCTTACACAACATACAAGGCATAGATCAGAAATAGGAAGATCCCACTGCTTGGCCTGGAGAGTTTGAAACACACTCCCCTCCCTCCAAAAAAACAAAAAAAAAAATAGAAGGAATCTACAGAACTGTTCAGTATTTCACCTCTACTGGTATTTTTACAAGTGTACATCAACACATCTGTATTTTATAAATAAGTTCATCCTTCAAAGTTTATTTCCTGCAAACATCACATGAAAACATAGCTTTGTCCAAATAAACACATGCTGAAGCTATGTCCTAAATTTAATTATTTGTGATTGCCAGCAACTAACTCCCTTTGTTACAGGCATAGAGTAGATATAGTCAGAATATACAGTTATTATTAAGTGCTGAGACAACCAATTTTACCAACCACAAACTCCAAGTCCCACTTTAATCTCTGTAAATGTTATTGTTCATCTAAATGAAAGCAGAATTTGGTTAACTTCCTGAGATCCAGCCAGCTGTGAAACATAGCCCACTGTGTTAAATAGCCTATGAAGGTATATATACCAATAAAAGTAGTTTGTGCTATGCTCCAAGGATTTATTTAAAAGCTCTAAATGAAAAATATTCTGAAAAAAATGAAAACAGCAATAGAAAAAGAGTATACAGATGTACGCATCTTAGTTGTAAAGAACTTGCTCAAAGGTTTTGAGATCACATAGTTCAAAAGTCATAGAAAAGCATTTTTATTAGTACCTTCCAATGGTGTCTCATGAAGTTTCATCTCAACTGGGATATCCATATATGTTTTTTGCTGCCCTTAGCTCACACATGCACATTCAGGCACAAGCTGACTCAGAAGAAAATTGAAATAAACATTAGGGAATATTTCAGACCTAAACCAGCTACAGCCATCGTTCCTGGCCCCACTTTCTACAATCCAAGGGCTTCAAGACTTGTCATCATATTCCAAAGAGCTTACTGGCAAGGAGAGGTGGATGGTTTCACAGCTACAGATGATATTGATTTCAGCCTCACAGTAGCACATAGATAGATTTCCTGTACAGCTGCATCCCTACAAAATCCAGTGCTGAGCTTGGTAATAGATTTTACTGGCCACAGCCACTGAGTCTGGGCAGCCCTCCTGCAACTTGCATGATGTAGCACCTCCAGACTGCTTGTGAGATAAGAGTCCATCAGGACCAACAGGCTGCCCATTCCTGCGCAGGAGTTTCAACAGTGTGTGTTGGAAAACAAGTATGATTTTGAAGAAAACAAGAACCACAATGTAACAATGTTAAGCCTTTCACCATCAGGAAATAAAAGCCTTTGTGGGAAATACAAAGGTCTCATTACTCTCATTTTGTGATTCAGATTATACACTCAAATTTATTTCCTGTGATGTATTATATGCTGCTATAATAAATTTTTTTTTTTTTTTACTAGCTTAAAATTCCACTTCTAATCAAAAAAAGGGCCTTGGTAATTTCTTTTGATCACTGTCTTTTTAGACATTTTCACCTTAATCTAAAAACAACATATTTTTTATGCCGTTTTTAATATTTACACTTGACTCTTATCACATCTACAGTGGGGCAAGGCTCACATTTAAGTGCTTTTTTTCCCAAAGACTGCAACAGTAGTTATATCAAATGCCACAGCATCTAATTTTCTGCCTTCAAAATGGTGGCATTTCATCCGGATCTTCAATGCACAAGGAGCCTGTGGATGTAATAGACTGGCTACAGGAAGAGCAGCTCCTTCCTCTCCTCTCCTCATGCACATCACTCACTGTGCATGCACAGAGATCTTGCTATGCAGCATAGGAGAAGCTTCACCTTCCTAACCTCCACTCCGGTCAGGGACATGGCTACTGCTACCTGTCCTATCATTTGGAGAGGCAAGAAGTGATGCATTTCTGCCTCACCATGTGACTCAACTAATGCTGCTCATCATGTCACTAATGAATTGGTTCTGGTCTGCCCAAGAGTTATTTTACATATCCTCCAGCGTACTTGGAGATCTAGACATAAAGCTGAGCAATCTGCTCATGCATCTGCAGTGCACTCCAGAGTACTCCAAGTCTTTAAAACAATAAATCACCAACCAAGTTACTCATACTAAGAAGAACAGCAACACAACCCTAGTAATTGTTTTACAATGCTATGTAGTAATAGGACAAGGAGTAATGGCATTAAACTGAAAGAAGGTAGGCTTGGGTTAGGTATCGGGAAGAAATTCTTTGCTGTGAAGGTGGTGAAACACTGGAACACTTCCCAGAGAAGTTGTGGATGCTGCATTCCTGGAAGTACTCAAAGCCAGGTTGGATGGGGCTCTGAGAAACCTGGTCTAGTGGAAGGTGTCCTTGCCCATGGCAAGGAGGTTGGAACTAAATGCTCTTTAAGGTCCCTTCCAAGCCAAACTATTTGAGACCTCTAGAATTTAATAAAAAAAGAAACCAAGACAAAATAAATTCATCACACACATTTTCCCCATTCCCTCAGCACATTTAATTTCAGATAGATGAAGTTATATGAGGAAGCATTGCCTTTGACATTTAAAAATAATTGTTTTCTAGTTTCTCAGTATCAGCTACCCAATATAAATTCACATGTGAAAAGACAGCTAAGAGATTATGGAGATATTAGAATAAAACTAAGTCCCCAGCTATACTTTTTAAAGGAAAACCGCTCTGGCGGGCTAAAATAATATTGCACAACACCTGACTTAGCAAATTCCATCAACTATTCATAGTGTGTTTTTAATGAGCAATACTACTCAGTTTCTATACATTTAGAGGGGAAACAAAGGTAGTCTTCATTCACTTCTTTAAATTTTCTAAGTGATAACAAAAAGTCTTCTGTACTTGAAATTGATATGCAAGTAAAACAGCTCCATCATCTGCAGCATGGTTTAAAACAACAGTATGGTTTGAACTCCTTGTTGTTTCAGACCACACAGAGGCAACTTTGATAAACAGGAATTCCAATGAGCTGTGCAGGTCAGGCACATTTCAATTTTTTATTTTTTCTTCAAAATATCTTTCAGCAAATAGTTTTGATTGTGTCTAAGAAATAATGTTTTCTATTCTGAAATATTTCAACACTATCATTTCTTTAAAGGAAGGTTAGAAAAGACTGGCAGGAAAGTAATAAAATCCCTAAAGAAGGGATTAACATTTTGGGATGGGCAAGGATACAAAACCAATTATCATTATTTAACATAATTAACACTGCTGTTTAGTTGGTCATTTCCTAACCTTGTCATGTTTTAGGAATAATTTGTCCCTAAGTTCTGTAACAACTTCAACAAGTCCAAAAATATTCTCAGAAAGCAGATAGCTAATCTCAATAGCTTTTTCCTTATGGTTGCCCCTACTTATCTAATTGGCATGAGTAGGACTGCTTGCACTCCTGACAGCCCCAAGGAGAATTTGAATTTCACAGCATCCAATTTCACCCTCTTTTTTCTCCTCATACACAGGATGAAGATGCTTCCTCTAATTTGCTCGGGGAAACACTCTATTAGAAACATGATGCATGGCATGAATCAAAACACCCAGAAAACAAATGTGGGATACTGGAGCACAAAGAGAGGTTTTGTTCCTTTTTCTAATGGCTCCAAGAGGATCAAAATGAGACAAATATATGTGAGGTTTTTTTTTTTCTAATTACAGAAGTGACATAGACAGGAACCTAATAAACTTACCACATCATCAGGTTTTTACATATATTCTGCACCAGTTGTCATTCCAGATTTTAATCAATTCAGACCAAGCAGACTTGAGATTTTGTGGGTAGCAGGTTAATGAAGAAAGATCTATTTATAATTAAAATATCTAAATGATCTTATGGTACTTACTAGCTACACATAATACAGCATATGTGCAAAAAAGTGTTCAGCTTATCTCAAGAAAGGAGCTGCAAAAAACGTTCACAAAGAACTAGTTATGGATTACAATTACTTAGTTAATCCACTTGTGATCATTATGCAACATTTCCCAGTAGTACAAAATTATGAAAATCACTGCGGGGATTAGGAGTAGTTTGTGGCAACTCTGTTCAACTTCACACAAACTCTGTTTCTTCTATGACTGGGATGCACCAGCATTAACATGTCTGAGCAAACAAGGCATAGTACTGCAATTCAGGGAATCTGGACTCTGCTGGCAGGGATCTGCTGCAAACCATCTTTCACACGTCAGCATGACACTGCTCCCCTTTCTACTTCTTTCGCCTTAACAGTGACAGATGTTTGGGACTAGAATAGCATATTATACTGTATTTCTATTTCCCAAATGATTGCTGGCCTGGCTTCACTTGAGGCCTTTAGGTGCTAATGAAATATAAATGAAAATGCAGACACTGAGCTCTAAGCGCTTCCTAAAAGCTTAGCTGAAGAATACATTTGAAATAATATAGGATTTATCTGTCCTACAGGATTTTTTAATGTTTTGCTCAGAATGCACATTTTTAGATGAGTATGCTTTGAGGTCAGGGCAAGAATTCTTCTCTCATAAGCAACTCAGCTGAAAGTAATTTACTTGAGAGGCTTAATCAATTCTCCTTTTGAATGCATCCAACTATGCAGCAAAGCAGCATTTGATGGAGTACATGTGATGGAGTACAAAAAAACATACTGAAAAAGTTCCTTTCAATTATAGAATTTTAATTTGACAGAACAAAGTTTGTCTTTTGCAGACTGTAGTTTGCTAGCTAAATGCATTAACTTTTGAGAGAAGAAATTTCTGTCACATCATTCTGATATGTCTGTCAACCACCTGATGTCTCTACTGGGATAATATAAACTTTTCTGAATTGTTGTATCTTCACTGAAATCGTTGGTTATCCTTTAGACACTGAAAACACCCAGAGGACCAATCTTTAACAAGAAGGATAGCAGAGTGACTATCAAGTCAGGCCCCAAGTACTTTGGACTGCACAGCAGCAGCTGATACAGGTTTATTCTTTCCACTTCCACAAGTTATTTAATGCATTAGTTGGGCAATCTCTGGTTATCCTGCATAAGGTAAAATATTCTTTCCCAAGCAAAGATCAGAATCTGAATTGGATCTTGATCCTCTGATCACAATTTTCCACATTCCACTGAAATCATTAGCATTTTGGACACAATGACAATGGCAGAACTTGGTCTGCCCTATGTGCCAGGGCCATTGAAATTTGCTACTTTGGAATTAAATGCAGATTATTGCAGAAGCCAGGAGTTGCCATATGTTCACAGTAGTCAATGGCTTTTTATCTGCTAATGGCTACTCAAAGCTTTTGTGTATGTAGATGAATTTGCATATGGCTTTAGGCAGGTACCTATTAATTCATACCTAGATAGATAAATATAAACAGACAATAAAGCTGTCAGAGAGAAGAGATCTTAACCAACACAATGTCTAGAGAGAAGTACCATGGATTGCAAATCAACTATAGTATTAAAATATATTATATTAGTCAACATCTTCAGTTAAAGAAATTACCAGATACAAATTTACAACAGAGAAGATTCAGATGGGAAATATAAAGATCAATTACCTACCTCATTTTTTCAACAAAAATGAATGAATGTCATTTATTTCTACATAGACTGCATGGAGTTTCACGATGTGTCTAACATATTTTATGAAATAAATTTAGATAAACTCCTGGACTATTGAGGAAGGTGACAAAAAAAAAAAAGTTAACACAGCTGTGATTATATTAAGAAGTTGAATTTATATATCTATTTAAGCCAATTTCAAGTATCAGCAGAGATGCTTTATACCAGATATGCTGGACTGGGAAAAACAATCAACAAAAAAACCCACAAACCCAAACAGTAAAAATCAACCCTCCCTATCCCCATCCAAAATCCACCCCTTAAACATTGAACATTGGTATTTACTGATGAACAAAATATCTGACCAATAACGGAAAAAATCCAAAGAAATTCAGTACTTCAGGTGTCTTGGACAGAAAAATAATGAAATGGATGCAATTGGCAATGAAATTAAGGTCAGAATAGCAATTAACATATTACCTTGTAATCCTGAATCCAAGTAAACAAAACCAAAACCTCTGGATACTAAAGAATGAATATTCAATAAAATATAGAGACAACTTCACTATGTAGAACTTCAAACTGAGGACTTAATGAGATTCTCCAATGAGCACTTCACAAACTGCTGTTTTGAAGAAATTTTCAGTATCTCATTGCCAGGGAAAATGTTACAAGAAAAGGCAGAAATAAAGCCATGTGGGAACAGAAATAACTGATCAAAAATTGTAATATTTGGAATGCCTAGGCAGTAATAAGATTCACCTGTGAGAAGAATATTAAATGAAAAACACTAAAGCAGAAATAATCCATTTTGAAGATGTAAAATAGAGGCTTCTTAGAAAACAACTAAGATGACAGAGATGATTATAAAAGACAAAATGGCACAACAGTCTCAACTGCACTCCAAAGTTATTTTAATGGACAAATAAACATATTCTTGTGATGCATTTTTAGGCAGACCTTCTCGTTGGTGATTTTAACACAACAGCAATTTCTTCCTCGTCCTGCAATGGGTCTTGATGACTTGAATGGGTTTTGAGGTGACAAAGTCACCTCAGAAACATATTTCTATTGTCTGGTTAACTACATGAAATGTACTATTCTAAAACCACAATAGTGCCTCCCTGAACATGATAAATAAGGAAATTGAAAATATGAGAAATTAAGAGGAAAAGAACAAGGTGTCTTGAGGTGTACCAAAAGTAAGTTATAATAAGATATTTAAACATGCTACACTGCAAGGGACATAATATAAAAAATACACGTTTTGCCATTAGGGTGCACTAGATTTCCAACAGATTTGCCTGTGAGATAACCCATGTATTTCAGAATGACTCTCAATTATGAATGATTTGGTGGACCAGAATGCATCCCATTGTATTATGCTATACCTTAGGTGCAGTTGAGACAAGAGGCGTGTCTCAAAGTGCATTTGCTCGTCTCTCCCCCTGTAAGCAACATTAATCAATGCTTCTATGTACTTCCAGGGCCTTAATTCTCTCACAATGGCAAACCCACTATTTTTTTATTATTTTTATATGTTTCTCACCTTTCGGTATGTTTCTCAAGTTCAAGAGAGTTCTTCATACAGACCACTTGGCAATATCCATCAGAAACTCTGGAGCTATAAATAAATGTTCACATTTCTTTTTTTCTCTTTTTTTTTTTTTTTTTTTTTCTTTTTCCCATGAAAGCACTCAAGAAGCACAAATCTGTACAGATTATAGAATCACAGAATACTTTGTGTTGGTAGAGACCTTAAAGGTCATCTAGTTCCAAACCCCCAGCCACAGGTAGGGACAATTTCCACTAGACGAGATTGCTCAAAGCCCCATCCAACCTGGCCTTGAACACTTAAAATAAATGGTATACTCACAACTTTACTGTGAAACCTGTTCCAGTATCTCAAATCGCCCTCACAATAAAGAACCTCTTCCTAATATCTAGTCTAAATCTACCATCTTTCAGTTTAAAACCATTACCGTTTACCCTCTCACTCCATGACCTTGTAAAAAGTCCCTCTCCAGCATTCTTGCAGGCACACATGTTTTATACTGGAAGGCTCATCTAAGGTTCCCCCAGCTGGGCTCTTATCCCAGCTCTCTCAGCCTACCTTCATAGCACAGGTCATCCAGCCCTCTATCATTTTCATGGCCCTCCCCTGGGCTCACTTCAACAGGTCCATTTCCCTCTACTTCTCATTTTGGGGCCCCAAAACTGGACACAGAAATGGAGAATCACCTCTCTCAAAGTGCTGGCCACACTGCTTTTCATGGTGCCCAGGACATGGCTGGCTGGCTGGGCTGCCAGCACACTCATTGCTGGGTCATAGTGTGCTTCTCATCAACCAACACATCCAAGTCCTTCTCCCCAGGGCTGCTCTCAGTCCAATCTCCGCTCAGCCTGTATTTGCACTTGGGATTGTCCAGACCCAGGAGCAGAACCTTGCCCTTGGCCTTGTTGATCTTCATGAAGTCCTCAAGGGGCCACCTCTGAAGCCTGTCCAGGTCCTTCTGGATGGAACCTGTTCTCTCCAGTGTGTCAGCCACACCACACATCTTGGTCTCATCAGCAAACTTTCTGAGGGCGCACTCAACCACCAGTTGAAGGAAAAAATTCACCTCCATTCAAACTTGGATGAAGTTATTTTCCACATAAAAATCTCAGCTTTAAGAATCAGAAAAGATAAATTTTGACAATAAAAGTTTAAAAAATGTGTATTTAAGTACTATGAGGCAAAATTCTCATTAATCTTAAAGCCTATGGATTATTTTCATTTTGCTTTCATTCTTACAAAATTGATAATCAGTTTCCACTAAGAGCAATACAGCAGGATAATGCATGATATTTTCATTTTAGTGGATACATACCAGTGTGCTGAAGTTTGCCTTGTTTGTATAGAGGACAAGCAAGGGGAGAACTTTTTATTTAGAAAACAAAACAAAACAAAAAAACCCCTCAAAGCCAAAACACAAACAAAAATTTCACCACCACAAAACAACCCATACACCCCCAATCTCATATGATTAGACAATTTAAAAATATACAATATTTAGCAAGTGATAGTTGCTGCTAAGTTGATATTAAAACAAATCATTCCTTAATTAGTGAGCATGCTGATCACAATGTAGTTTTATAATTTTTGATCAGTATTAAATTTTTTAATGCTCAAACCTTTTAAGAGGCAGGAGAATTGAGCTCAAACTTCTTTCACGATAGGAATAGAATCGATGGCAGAAGTGTTAATTGGAAGAGCCAAAAATAATCATAGAATCATTAAGGTTGGGAAATACCTTTCAGATTATTGAGTCTGACCATTAAACAAGCACCACTGTGTTCACCCCTAAACCATGTCCTCTAGTACCACATCTACATGTTTTTATGAAGACTTCCAAGGATGATGATTCCACCATTTCTCTGGGCAGCTACTTCCAGTGTCAACTGCCTTTTAGTGAAAAATTATTTTCTAATATCCAATATTACCCTCCCTCGTAATAAACCATGTTGCAAAATTTTTGTCCCCTTCGTATTGCAGGGCAGTATTTGTGATCTCACACCCCATTTGCTGTCAGTGAGCCCCCAGCTGTGTCTGCACAATAGGAGAGCTGCCTTGGTACTGCAATCAAAGGCTCTTGGAAATGTCTTTGTAAAGCCTCATTTTAATAACTCAAGTAGCTTACATTTTGGTATCAAAAAAGGTCATAAAATAAGCTGATAGCAACTCCAATCAGTAGCTCTCTACACTCTGGCAGCATGGTTCTGAGAAATCAGTCTGATGTTTTGTTTTCCAAGATTTTCCTTTGTGTAATCACTGTCTGCACCCAGTATATTTATAATTGACTTTTTTCTTCTGTTCTACTTTCCTAGATGTGTTGCAGACATATTTCAGTTATTCTGTCATCTTTTAACAGCTTCTCTGTGTCCCTAGTTCCATTTGTTTTCAAATTAAGTTCCTGCTTATTCTAGCAAAGGGTGAACTCGTGATATATAACTGTGCTTAACCTGACCATCATCAGTATCAACTTCTTGAATAGCTATTTCAGAGGAGAAGGGAGACCAATGTGACAATGGAATGCTGGTTCACTGGAGATAAGGATGATAACAGTACTACCTACACTATGCTTCTCTATAATAATTTCTTATTACTGCCAGAGTTATTGATGCACGCAGAACAAAAATAAAAAGATGATGAATTAATAAGACTGATGGAGCTCATACAACAGCAAGCAGATTCCACCTGCTAGTCTTAACCAAATAATTCTGAGGCAAAACATAAGAGAAAAACACTCAGAAATTGAGCTTGCTGACATCATTAGCACTGATTTTTCAATTGTTGAAAAAGAAAGGAGAGAGCTAGCTAGTTTTTAGCACTGCTCAAAGCAATACTATTCCTTCCTTCCCCTTCTCATTTTTCAGCAGCAGACTAATTTGGTATGTACAGTGCTATCTACTTTGTTGGCATTGTCAAGGAGTAATTCCCATACTGTCAAATGCATATTTGGGAAGAAGCAGAAGCCTTTCCTGTTGTTCACCCAGAAGCAGCTGCAGATGTCCATGCGTAGGCACCACTTCCTCCTTTATTTCACCAGTTTCTGCTGTTTGGACACACCAGGCAGTACCACCCTGGATTTCTACTTCTTTGCTAACAAGTCATCCGCATGGGAGAGTCAGAGGACATGTTTGCTTGATCACACTCTCTCCTGATGAAGACTGATGACATGTGTGTGGTGTGAAGGCTCAGCTGAGAGTGACAATGGCATATGTAACAGTCTTTTTATCTGAATCAAATAAACTATTATACAGAGACACATTTCTCAACAGTGGAGTAAACCAGTTTTCAAAGGTATTTCTGCAGAAACACAGGAAGGAGTTTCAGGGAGGTGACTCCTCAGAAAAACCTGTGCCTGAACGTGGGGATCCATCTCTTCACAGCTGGGTGGGAAGTAAGCAGAGGCAGCATCAGTCTCTCCAAGAGGTAAACAGATACACAATGCATAAATCCAGGAAGTTCCAGCAATGGGCATCTCAAACAAGGCCATGCACGGAGTCTGTGGTACTATAAGCCACACTAATAACTGGCTGGCAAATACTCTATAATAGGTTCCTCTAGTACTAAAGTTTAACTCTCCGCTCAGTTCCAAGAGAATTTAACAAAACCTTATACTTTACTGTTTATTATTTTGTTTTTCTTTTTTCATACCACATCATTATGCAACTTCTTACATGCATAGCAAAACTAAAGTCTCTTTCTGATTTCATGAATACCAAGAGGAATGTTTTCCTAAAGCAATTAGTAACCATCCTAAGACACAGTTCCACTCACAGTTACAGAAAGTCAGAATAAGAATATATTTGAAAGGCAAAGCATATCCAGTACTAAATTATCAAAAAGACATAATAGCAGGATAGTAAATATGTGGTATGTATATTTAGTATTTATTATAGAAATTTACTGCATATAAATTATAAGGAAGTGCCAGATGCATCGGATAAATATGAATAAGGAAGGTTTCATACCTCCAGAGTATATGATGCTTTCTTAGAGCTCTCTGGTTGAAAACATTGTGTGAAAATCACTTCACCTTGTTTAACTGGAATTGGATCCTCTAGGTCTTCTATCCTGCATTAGCCAACTAGTCCAAAGCAAGTTTCCATGGACCTATTCTCCTCATAAGACGAAAAATGCAGTCTTTCCTAAATAGCTAGTGTTCCAAAGAACAAAAAAAAAAAGTACTTTTTTAGCAGAAGCTTATTTTCTAACTGTAGTTCTTCCTCTGCAGAATCACGATACATTTTGCCCTTAAGTATTATTTTTAAAGTCTCCCTTTAATTTTTAATATTTAAAAAAAAAAAAAGGAAAAATATAATAATTATCTGACCACCAATAATTATCTGGCAGACCACCAGACCTTAGAAATGTGAAAGGGAAATGTTGCCTAGCAAAAAAAAAAAAAAAAAAAAA
>VZSE01014587.1:368091-388860 GCA_013398275.1 Promerops cafer
AAAAAAAAAAAAAAAATAGCTCCCCTAGCCATATGATATGCATGAAGAATGAACTAAAAATAATGGTTTTGTTTCCCCATTAATACACAAATAGATTTTTTGAAAGGATAACTTATACTCTTTCACAAAGAAGGAAACAAATTTCAAGGAAAATTGCTACAGGATTAGCATAGAGTTTAGTCACTGTTATTAGTGATTGAGAAACACGGGATAAAAACACACAGATTGCCTTGGACACTTGATAAGGAATTTTTAGGTCAATCCATGCATTTGAGCCAATAAACAGCATTGTCATATTTTTATTTCCTTTATTTCTTCTGTGGCTTTTTCCTAACATTTTAAGAATTGTTTACTTTCAGTAGGTTTTTCAGTGAAATAAATAGCCACCAGAAGACACAGACATTTATGCAAACAGTTCATATAGAAGACAACACCAGCACATCCTCTAGCTAGCTTTTATCTTCTAAAGACAATGACAGTTTAGCATTATATTCAGAAATGAAATAAAGCCAGCTCTACTCATCAATTTATGACTACTTTGAGCAATTTCAGCCACTACTTTGACTGAATGCTATTTGTCACATATCAAGAGCATTTCTGACATTCACACTTACTTAAAGGGAAAAGAAGTTTCCCACGCCCATTCACTTTTCAGGCTGGGTAATAGCTTAGATTGCTTGTCAAAATGTAAAGTTCCTTCTGAGTCTCTCTTTGGTGTTGATGGCAAAAAGACAGCATGAAAGAAGTGAGAAAAATGCTAAAACTGGAGTTACTGAACTGTTTTTATTTAGGATGCACACAGCACTTGCACTGCTTACCTCAAGTCAGCTTCACGATGCTGATTTTAAAGTGAACAATGACTCAACATAAATGAATACATAGATGAAGTTATTGAAAACAAATATTGCCCCAAGTCTGTTTATATTTTTATTACTGCAAGACCAAGCATCAATTTTTATCTTCACTGCCTTTAACTTTCTTCATGCTGGTGAAAGGTGGAACTTAGGAAGGCTCAGGATCTCCTGGAGTCACTAACTTCTTTCAACAATTTAAAGGAAATAAAACCAAACTGTAGAAAAATACTGGATGCTACCTAAGCTTTTTATTTTTGCATACTCATCTGGAAATTTTCTACCAAAAATTTCTACTTTTTTCATTTTCCTTGGAAGCACTTAAAATATAGCCATGATAGAATTTCCAGCCATGCCTGCTTCAGAGGGTGCTTTTCAGAAGTCCCCACTGCTGCAAGTGCTTAGTCCTCACCAGAACAATACAGGGGACAGCTGATGTTTTTTGAAGCCTCCTTGGTCCTGCAGTTGATGCTCATTAGAACGAAAGGTGCAACTAAATATTGTTAGCAAAAGAACTGTCTACTGATTGGATACACCATGAAAGGGCTTCTAGATGGGAACATTTTGATAGCTAAGGCACAGAAATACTGGTGTTTGACATTCATGATATTATGCATAGAGTGTCATCAGGTATCTTGTCTGCTTGTTTTGAGAGAGCAAAGGACAAATGCAAACACCATCTGAAACATAGCAAGCCCATGCAACCAACAACACAAGTTTTGGCACAAAGCATGAATACTGTGCTAGGCTATGCTCATGAGAAACTTGTAGACTTCCACAAACCTTCCTCTTCCCTGCCAGTCCACAAATGCCTCACATATAAATCTAACTAAAAAGAGAACATGCTGCACATCAAAAATGTATGCATACTGCAGCTGCATCCCATTCTTCCAAGCTGACTTGAAGTCGTTCTCTCTAGCTAATTAGCTCTCCAAAAGCCTGTGAAGTCCTGAGATACTCAGGTGATATTGTTGATAACATGCCAATTATGATGTAAATTACAAAGACATAAGGTTAGGAACTAGAAAGAAATGGACTTACTTTGTCCTTATTAGAATGTGTTAGTATTAAAGAGCTGACTTAAATATGACAGATTACATTTCACTTCAGAGTCTTCTGAGATGAGCATCTTATCTTGAGATACAATGTCAGGGATGTTAATTGCTGTGAAGTACAGAAGCACAGAAGTTCAGTTAGGAACATTGCACATTCTGATTCATGAATATGAAAGCAGAGATTGAAGGAAGTGATAAACGACCCATCTATGGCTAAATGCTGGTAATCTTAATATTGATGAAAGAATCTGCCCAGAACCTGAAATTCACAAGATCTAGGAGCTAAAGGCTCATATTATGGTTTCTGACTTTCCTTGTTACAGCTGGGTTTTAAACTGTGTAGAAACAAAGGTCCTGAAAGTATGATTCATACCCCAGCTGGAAAACACATAGCTTTCTAATGCATTTTCTGGTTTTCAGTACAGATTCTGGTATCATTGTGGGCGGGCAGCATCAAATGTGCATTCTCTAAATGGCTGATATCGGAGCATAACAACTGACTGTGCAACGAATACTGCACTGGCTACACAAGCATAATTGATTTGTCATCATTTCACAGTCAAATTCTTCCTTGCAAATACTTGGAAGCATATAGGATTGTTTTTCTGATGTTTGGGGGTTTTTCTCTCTACAGTAAAATTGTATCAGGAATAACATTTTCTACAGTTTTGGAATCTGGAGTGCACAGTTTTCCATACTGTTAGAATTTGAACTCCTTTCCCTCATGCCCAAAACCAGAATTTTTTTTTCTCTCTGGAAGTTGTCATTACTGGGAAACACAACCATAAAATACTTTAAATATGTTTTATTTTAATACCTACCACCACTCATATAATTGTAGCATCCAGGATCTAGCTGCAGCTTGGACCCATTCTGGAAGGACTCGGGGTGTACCTCTGTGAAGAGGCAATTCCTGCCCTGATAGTTTTATCTTTCAGGCAGGTAAGGTGATTAACAGATTAGAATTAGATTTTGTGTCCTTTTGTAACAGGCTCAAAGTCAAGCTAGTAAGAGAGTAAATCATCAGCAAGGATGACTATGTGGAGCAGAAGCAGAATTCAATTTCTTTCACTATTTCAGCAATCATGTTATAAAAAAGTCACGTTTTGTTTTTAGTCTCTCACCAAGTAAGACTCTGGAAAACAAACCCATGCTAAAAATACTTATATAGAGAAGAATTAATTGAAAAAATAGTGATTCTTAGTGTTCTAAGGAGAATTATCTGCTTTCAAAATTATCTCAAAAGCCCGTTATCCCCTTCAGCTGAAATCACCCCCCTGTAACATATGACACAGTAATAGTGACATGGTCACATTTCACTACTGAATTTGCAACCCAGATCCCTCCCAAGTGAGGGATTTGTCCAACTCAACTATAAACAAGCTTGCTCCTATTTAATAAAATTCACTAATTTTTAGGTAACTTGATCAGTGCATTTCTCTCCTTGTTCCATGTGTCATGTAGCTTTGCTATATTTCACATTACCAGCTAAAACCAAAACCTACTGTATATTCATAAATTCAAATAAGGGACCTGGGACAAACTCCCTGAATTTTGTGGTGGTGATGATATTGTGTAAAACCCCTAGATTTCAACTGAATAAAATACAAAAAATAGTATTACCTCTAACTATTTATTCTCATAGTCATCTTGACATTCAATTTGCAATTTATTGTATTCTTCTGTTTTAAAATTTTTAGTGTTCTACAGAACTTCATTCAGAAAATACACTCTAAAAAGTGGGTAGGGGACATTCAGACATAATGCAGCTAGTACTTCACACACAGAAAAGTGCTGAGGGGACTATAGAGCATGCTGGTTGCTGGTTTCTGCCATATCCATATGCAGTTAAACAGGTCACCACTGTGATTTCAAAATCATTAATGTTTATTACAGAGTTAATATTTTTTGGAGTAGGACGGACAAACTTGACATTCCTCAGAAGGGCATTCAGAGCAAGACAATAATAAATAGCTTTTTGCTCTGTTCATATTCAAAATCTTACATTTTCAAGGAATAAGCCTTGCTTCAGGTTGGGGTTTCTTTGTTGTGTTTTTTTTTTTTTTCTTAAATTTTGTTGTCTTTTGTTATATTAGTATATATTATTTCTTAGTTATAATATTTCTTCGCTAGTTGTAACATTAATAGCTACTTTTAAGCTCATGCTATATATATCTAATAGTAGTCTCTTTTTGTCCTTATTCCTGTGTAGGGTAAGTTTGTTTATAGTCTTACGTCTGTTCGTTTTACATCAATTAAATAAATAATTCATTCTATAATAGACCGAATCAGCCTTATCAGTTCTTATTAAAGAACCTGGGAATAAGAGGGGGCTTTGGGGTGCTGGCCACCCCAATAAAGCTGCTGCCTGCTGCCAGAGGCCTGGGCAAAAGGCAAGGACTTATCTAAACCCCCACATCCATTTGTAACACTAGGCTACCAGTAAAGATTGTAAAATCTCTCACTGGAAATTTTTACAAACACCTGTATGATTTAGATAGTTTTGATACTATATTGAGGTAAGATGTGCAAGAGACCTTTTGATCTCTTCCAGCCTTATTATTTTTTGAATATACCTGAACAGAATTGTAAATTGATAATTGAATTTGCAGAATGGCGTATATGTAACATTGATATAATGATATACTCAACTAGACCTATGATAAGAGATATTCAAGACACAGCTCTGATTTTGTTTAGCTACAGGTTTCTGGATTTTTTTTCATCTACTATATAAGCAAAACACTGATAAATTATTACTAACTACTTCTTTTAATACCCTCCCTTCTTTTTCTTCTGCCTTCATTTTTCCACTACTAAAACAACTGTTACAGAAAGAAGTAAATTTTCTCCACCATCCTCCAACTATGACTCTTAAAAGAAGATTAAGAACCCCAGATATTCTTAAACCTGAAAAAGTTTTAGAAGTATTATCATCAGAAAAGGATTTCTGTTGATAAGAGATGAAGCAGGCCCTCTTCACTAACAATCATGTTTTCCATGCTTTCCAGCTTATAGTGAACCACACAATAATGCAGAGTGGAATAAACTGTGCATAAGGAAACTTCTTAAACACATTAGCTAGTGTTTCTCTGTGTCCAAAAGCAAAAAGGTTTCTATTCTCTCAACTATTTTCACCAGTATTTTGAATACCAGTTGTTCTTATCTCTGTGAAAATCTTTTGTCAGTTCTAGCTCTATTAAGCTTTTCTTCTTACCAATAGACATTTTAACACTAAGTTCCTGGGGCTGATTATACATTGTATGAAATGATTTATTTTTATATAATTTTATGTGTATTATAATTTAATTTTTTGTCTCCTACACAAAGGCAGTGAATATAAGCATCCACCTGAACTCCTTTTCTGCAACAGCTACTAATTATTTCCCCCATCTGCTTTCTCCAGCATTCTTTCCTCTGATCTAAACAAAATTTCGAAGTATTTAACTTCATTCAGGTTTTAGTTTACATGGTTCCACCTTCTACAAGAATCATATTCTCCACTGTATTTTCCTTCTCTAGATGTGATGGCACTTTCATTCACATGCTATACAGTGTACCGATGCTTCCATAGAGCCATCCCTAATGCCAGCTAGAGCTATATGTTTATTTTGGTTTAAGTTATATAAAATTAACTTTGAAGTAAGAAGATGAACAGCTCGTATTTGTTCTCCAAATATGGATGGTAATGCCATAAATACTTCCATCCTCTATTGTATCATCTTTTATTTTTTCATTTCTTAACCCCTTTTTCAGACCCTTTTTACAAGATTTCAACTACCTACAGAGTAATTTTTTCGCTAAAAAGCTTTTACTACTACTACTAGTAATAATGTAGTTATTCTTACAATGATTATTTTATATTTATTATATTACTGCTTTTACTGCAGTAGTATCTAAAGATCCCAGACACTGACTGAACAAGCTATGCAGTCAGAACAGAAAGAACAGTTCTCACTCCACAGAGTTTTCAGGTTAAAAGAAAATTAATCACTTTTTATACAATTTGGTATTCTCAACTGTAAATAAATGGGGACAAATCTACTATGGGTGCAGATATTAATGCAGCTGTGGTGAGTTAAAGCATGCCTCCCGAAAACGTTTCATTACAACCTACTTTCTTAACTCCCCTTTCCCTACTGTTCAGTGCTTCCTGAAGAACTAATGACATCCTACCCAAACTACTGTACTGTGAATTTTATATGACAGATGGTATTTATATGCCAATAAAGGTTTTCATTAATTCTTCTTTGTCAAGTTTTCATATTTAAAAATTAGAGTCACACTTGGTCAGGTTCAGGATGCAATTTGAGAGTTTTGATTTTGATTTGAGTGCCTCTTGGGTTTAAGAATCTGAGCTGTCATGAAAAAAAAGGAAAAAAGAAGCTCTACTCACAGACATAAGTAAAGCTACCAAAATATGAAATGAGAAGTTGATGCAAATCCGATATTTATGCCTTTTTGTTTCCAAAGGGAAGCCAAACCAGAAGACTGCTGAATATGAAATCTCACCCTTTGAATGTAACTTTAATTTTTTTTTTTTCAGCACAAGGTCACTTCTACACAGAATTTCAAGACTGGCCTTGGTTTCTTTGCCACAAACAGGAAAGACCAAATGCAGCCCTAGAAGTCACTCTGTCTCACCAACTGCTCCAACACTACCAGAACAGAATATACTTGAAAAGAGAACCAACCTGTTCCTCCTGTCAGAGCAATGCCATTGCTTAGCAAGAATTTAATAGTCAAAGAAAAGAATGATGGAATGTACGCCCATGTATTCCGTGTACCTTTGGCAGATAAAATGATCCTGAACTCTGATCCTTGTTCAAGGCATTGCTTATGAACTTGCATTGAAGAGACATACTGCAACTAAAAATAAGTAAAATAAAACTCAGTTCAAAAGGGTGCTAGACTTACTTTAATGATATATTCACTTCTAATTCTACTTTTTATGAAAAAGGATTGCCTTGATTTACTGCATATTATTTAAAAAAAAAATATTCACATTAAGACAAAAATTTTTATGCTTCTAATGAAAGAAATATGACCTGGACTCCCAAGTCTAGGTAAATATGTGATTAAAAAAGCAGTATGTAATGACCCTAGACTATTTTTGAATAATGAGCAAAACTTTGCACAGCTAATTAGAATATTTTTGGCTTCTTTTAATAAACTTTAACAGAAGTATCAAGAAATAAATCTGGCCTTACTGAGAAAAAATTGTTGAAGTTTGAATAGTTCTACTTTTTTTTTTTTTCCTGGAGAGGGAAAATTTCTAAAATTTAAAGAAAAACTATATAGACTTTGGAGCAGAGAATATGAATATTTTAATCTGATGCAATGATACTCCTAGTTGTCTACAATACATTTCCTTCATTCCTTTTGGATCCATGTAGGAACACTGAGTTGATCTGCCTTCTTGTGAAATCTTATTGGCACTAGATTTATGGCTACAGCAGAAATACTTTTTAACTTTCTTTGCACTGACTAATGCTCAGTATCCTCTGTGTTCACCAAGCTCTGACCAAAGGTCAATTGTATTAACCTGAGGCATCTCAGTAGGAAAGAGCTTAACCCACTCCTTCTCAGCAGCACTTCAGGAGTCTGATTTTTAACAACTGAAAGAGTGGCTTTCAATCACTATGTTCACTGTATAGACAGCACTCTTTGGTTTAAAATTGGGCTCAGTGTACAAATCGGGGTTCACACATGATTAAATCAGTACAGGAGGAAACATGAGAGTACTTCTACACCTGGGCACAGAAGTAGGTTGTAAGCTCGTGCCTGCCGTGAGCAGCTCACAAGGGAAGGGTTACTTTCACATGGGAACTTTTCAGCGACTGAAGTCTTCCCACTACTCTTCTTTAGTATTTCCTAAAATATTATTTGTTTTTTAAAAATATCACCTCTAAATAATTTTTTCTAAACATGATAAAGCTCCAATTAACCACACTTATACAAGTTTGTTACTCTGTTCTTAACATTTTATTTTTAAGTGTATAGTGCCATTTTATTTTTCTCAGATGAAAAGCACAGTTTTTTGTCCAATAGAGTGTTCTCACATACAGCACAGTTTTTACTATCAGGGAAATACTAGAGTCACCAAGACTCTAGACCGAATTATATAATATTTATAAAGGAAATTTGAGGCTCATATTGTGAAGAATATTATGGGAAGTCTCTGAGAGTGGTAAAATAGTAAGATCACTCTGGAGCACTATAACGTCTGTTATTTTAAAGCATGGAAAGATGCGGGGGAGGGGGGAACACAGCAGCTATAGGCTCATACTTATAATTAACCTAGCCTGTAAAATCCTTGCAATAGTGTCAACTAAGATATTACTGTCTACTTTGCTCAAATTAATTTGTCCAAACCAAATGGGCTTTATGAAAACAAGGCTATCAAAAAATAACATCAGTTGTAAATAGACTTAATAAGCATTGAACAACATTAGAATAACCATTCAGTGCTATTTTACTCTGTGTAGAAATGTGGCCTGGGTGAATACACTGAATTACCATTTCAATGTAAAAAAGAAATTTAGAACTAGGGATAACTTCTATACTCAAAACATTAGTTTCTTTCAATATTTCCAGGCTACAAAAGGGTTGGTAACTGTGTTGCAGCGTTTTGCTGTTTCATTTTCCCTACACAGGGAAATGCACTACTTTATAAGCATTTCAAACTACTGATTTCATTTACTTTGAAGTGATAAAATGCAGCCATCAAGCAAATAATTTGCCATAACATTCAGTGTTTCACTGTAAGTTCTGTCATTGGAGTACCATGTCTACGTCTCTTTCATTTCCCATGGAGGGAAAAGGCCATAACCTCTCATTTTCCTAACGATGCCAAGCAAGCCAATCCTGCAGAAGAAAAGAGTAATTTCTCTCATCTTCCCCCGTAGTCCTTCCACAAACTGGATTTTGAGGAGGATTAGGAAGAAGGTTTAAGGACAGCAGTTTTGAACTACAAAGCTGCATTACAAGACGCAAACATATACAATACATCCAACTTAGAAGTTACCGCTGATACAAGCAGGATACTGGACCAGTCAACCACCAGACTGCCTGAATCCTTGTTTCTATGCACTGGGGCTTAGAGAGCAAACAGATAATCCAGGGGGGAAAAAAACAAAACAAAAAACAAAACAAAACAAAACAAAACAAAACAAAACAAACCACACAGGGCAGCTGGGAACCTCTGAAGTTGCAACTGTTGCGAATTTGGAAAAAAGAAAGCCACAAGCTAAGTGCATGTTGGTTACAATTTATGAAGTAAGATGATTGATTTATAGTCCGATTGACATACTGGCCAGACGTCTAGGTCACCTCTCCAGACAGCCCTCGCTGCTGTGCTGCCATGCATCTCCCAAAGTCCAGAGTAAGCTGGATTCAGCCATCACATCCCCCACTGGAGGTTATGGGTTAAGTGGGAGAGAAAGGGGGACACAGAGCCAGAGAAGCTGAGCAACCACATCTTTCTGTAAGTCCAAGACTTAGAGGGATCAATAATATCCTGACACAGGAATAAGATATTTTGGGGTAAACATTAAGAGATGCAAGGTAACAGATGGTAGTAATGAATGCACATGTGACAGGGATAGACCAAGGCACACTAACCAGCAATTTGTCTGGGATCAAAACTCTCAGCCAGGCAGATAGGGTGAGTGTGCACTTCCCAGAGCAGACCTTCCTCCAAGGCTTCCTGCTTCCCATTGACCTTTCCAGATGACCAACACCTGGGGTGTGCAAGTGAGCTGCTGCCCATGAGAGGCCAGCAGTAGCTCAGAGACAAAGGGACAAAGGAGAGCGAGGGGACCATCCCCCAGCAGCGTGAGGATGCAGTGGGACCCCTACTGATGCCCAGTCCTTCCAGCTTTGCTGCATTTCTCTCCAGGCTCTCTGGTGAGGAGATGCTTCCATAGTTGCAATGTAAGGTAGAAAACTTACTGAGCTTGTTACTTAATTACTGCTCACACCTGCACATATTTGCTAAGAATATGTGCTTCTGTGGGGCAGAGATGGCTGCCTCTGTGCACAGTTGGGGCAGGTATTTTCATGGCAAATATAAAAAGGTAATATTCTACATATACTAAAGAACCCAACATTTCAGTCAGCAGTATAGGAAACCTCATATTATATGAGACATTCAAAATCCGCATTAGCTTAGCTCTGCTGACTGCACAGGCCAGATTTTCAAGCACATTTTCAAGCACTGCTTTCTCTCTTGATTACTAAACACCACACATGAAAGGTAAACCAAAACAATTATCTGAAGATGTGCCATTGAATTTAGTACTACAGATATCAGCCATCTCTCAGATTCTGATTTTCACTGGAATTGTTGAGTGGTGCTTCGTCAGCAATGACTTTGCTGCAGTGCAGGAAACTGCCAGGAAAGAAAGAGCTGACGAAAAGTAACTTGAAATGGAAAAGTACCCTGCACAACTCCCATACATGTTCATATTACCAAGAAATGAGTATGTATTCAGCCTTAACAACCAAATAGTGTAATTTACAAATAAAACATTGCAAAGTAAATTTCTATAGAAATGGAAGTTCCTGTGTGAAGAGAAGCCCTCATAAATGAATATCAAGCACTACATAAACTGCTGAGATAATACATTTTCCATGCACTAAGAGTATGCATTTAACAGCTTTTATCTGTCCTCATGCATGCAGCTGATAGTCATTACAGTAGCATTAGAACTGCACCAGATTTATCGCATTTGCAATGTAAATTTATCGCCATTCAAATAATCCTAGCACCTGTGCCTTACCACTAATAGACATTCCATTACATTTGCAGTTTCCCCCCATCATTCACAGTTGAATGAACCTATAAGTGAAGCTGAAATGTAAATTTAAAACCACTCTTTCAGAAGTTTTGCCCTTAAAATCTGTTCAGAGAGAAGTCTCTCCCACTGCAATGGAAAATAGCTGTTTTTGTAATGTTTCTTGCATAGATCAAAAATTGATTCAGGGTGGTAAAACAGTCACATGAGCAGCGTTCACTCATTTATTCAACAGATGGCATTCATTTTCACCTAAAATGCGGGGGAAGTAAGGATTTAAACTTCCTTCTTTGAGTGGAGCAGAGCAGGTAAAAGGGTATACTGTATAACAGAGGACTGGACTTAGTCTGGTCATGCTACAAGACTGCAGTTTCTCAAGAACCCTCACAGGTCACTGCAATTTTTATAGACTCTTCTATACAGACACCTATTTCTAAATCAGCCCCAATGAAGAACTAGCTAGAGCAACCAGAGGATTCCTTCTCACACTGCCTGTAGACTGCAAGAAGCAGACCTGTGTTTTTCTGTCTTGTACAAACTGTAAGACTGGTCTGCTCCCTGATGTGGAGGAATGCTGGCAAAAATTCATGGCACTGTTGTGTCCTGAAGTTGCTCTATACTGTATTCCAGGTGAGATTCATAGCTATGATACAAAGAACAATTTAATTTAAAATCTCCTCCCCAAATAAATTTAATAGAAGGATTTATGACAAAAAGTAATTACATCAGCTTAATATGAACAAGATGGATTAATTTAATCAAACATTTCTATGATGACACAAGCATACTTTATGTTGCTGGTTCCTGAATAAGAAACATACAGCAAATGTTAAAAAAAAAATTACTTTTAGAATGAATACAGTGAATATTAAAGTAAATTCTTCTGGAAGTCAGGCTACCTAAATAAAATAATAAATTTTAAAAAATCACCCTGGTTTGTTTTGGTTTGGTTTTTTTGACTGAAAATATAGATCATTAAAGTTCAAGAAAAAAAGAGCATTTCAACTGAAATAAGCCAAAACCACACTACCATTCATATTTTTTTGGAAGAAATAATGCTAATTTATATTTCAACACCTCAAACTTCTAGAAGATACTTTATTCATTCTTCTAAATATTTTACTATGTAAAGATAATAACTTCATTACTCATAACAATGCAGGAAGGGAAGAAAGGAAAGAATATGCAAAACACTGAACCGCTTTTTAGCAAATAAACAGGAAGGGGGAACATTTTTCTTATTTTCTGTGTATTTTCAAAAATCTGTTTATGTTATCATGAAAACAGAAATTTTTGATTGCATAACTCTTCTTCGTTAAGTTCTTACTGCAAACAAATGTCTTCTTCCTGAGTTTCATATAAATTAATTCTTTTTTAAATAGCTTGATTTACATAAACCTTTAATTGTATAATATTATAGCTAGTATATTATGGTATAATATTAAAGCTAGACTCTACATTTATGAAGGCAGGAGGTGAGTTTTTTGCAAGTTGTACAATGAGAAATCAAGTCTAGCAGTAATACAAACTGATATGGTGACTCAGAAACACAATGTAGTTTGCATAATAATTTCAGAACAACACATGATCCTTCTCCATTTTTTATGGAGATTTTAAAATGATTTTGAAGTAATATATTAGTATAAACATTAAAAGTTTCCTCTTGAAAGTTGAAACAATTTCAGATTTACCTTTGCCTGACTTTGCTTGATGTGTACGCTTGTTCTTATTGTCTAACTGTCTTTGTGTCTCATAATTGATAGGTTTGATCTTAAAAGAATCCATAAAAACATAAGGGCAATTACACCTCCAGGTATCATTCCCACACCATTGAAAATAGTATGACACAATGCTTACTAGAGCAGGCTCTAATTACCCATCCCACCACCACAACACAAAAATTTCATTACAAAAGGGTTTGAAGTCAATGTTATAGATGCTGTTAATAGGTACACTAAATGATTTCCAGAAAATGTAGCTCAGTTATAATTAGATTAGCTTGGCATTAATAGAGTAAAACCTTTAACAAGGTACAGCTGAAAATAACATGGAGTAGACTGCTTTTATGATTGCACTAAACATATATCTACATATCTACAAAAGATTAATTCTTCACACACAAATGACTTGATTTCTTAGCTGGGAAAATAAAGATTCTGTCATTTTCCCATTTCTCTTTGTGGCTGTTAAATTCTAAAATTAATTTGGCCTGAAATGGGATGCAATATTTGCTCTCATGTCACAAAGGCCAATCTGTTTAAATGAAGACTTGTACAGCTGAAGAATGAGTTATTCTCTTCTGTACATTTGATTTACATCAGTAACATTTGTGTGTAAAGCTACTTGAGGAGAATATATCCCATTGCTTCACATTAATAAATTTTTAAACAATTTTCTAATGAAACTGGGTAAAAAATGCTAGTAGGGGAAATAAATGAAATTATTTCCTTATTCTCTCCCATGCACACTTTCTGAATGTCACTTTATTATAAAGTGTGAGAGAAAGTATAGGTTGTCTCTAAATACATTCCTACGTTCCTAGTAAGTTTGAGAACACTGATCAACCATAGCTTGAACTACATTAACATAATAATAAAAATAGGAATTTTTTTGAGACAGTTTACAGTAGCAAGTGGTTACAATATTGTATGTAAAATCTGGCAAATGCAGCTTTGTTTCACTTTGAACTATTCATTGCTGCAATGCATGCCTTCTACAAATTCGAGGAGCTTTAACAGAGAACACAGAGATATTCAGACTTTACCAAACAAGAAACAAACTAAAATGTCACTGAAACCATCTGCTTCTTATTCTTATCCTGTTCTTCAAGAGAAAATAAAGCAGTGAAATATTTCAAAATTTCTGAAAGCATCTGTATGAAGCTGTAAGTGCATTTACAAAACCTGGATGGGCAGAAAACCCTCCCTAGTGGCACAAAAAAACTTCATATGCTGAATGTTGGCTTAAGGAATGACTCTTCAAATTGATAAGGGCAGTTCCAGGGATCTCCTTCCTAGGCTGGTCCCCCGAGTTGAGCACAGCCTGTGGATGGAGGGCAAGAGTTTTCCTGACTGGAGCTTTTCCTATTCTTTGGTTTGAAGGAAAGAAGGAGAGCATTATTCCTCATTTTTATGCTCAGTTGCCACACACTTTACCCTGACAGACAGCAGGAAGCACAGCGAGTCTGCCATCTTACAATGACTTGCATTGATGACTCCATGATTTTTTTCTCTCTTTCATTTTCCAGCTTTAGATCATGACTTCAAACTAATTTCTCTGATCATGATTTTCTAGTATGAAAGGTAAGAAACACTCACTATGGTACAAGAAAGCATATTTACAGTGATTTACAGGGTGGTAAATGATAGCCTACCAAGTCTGAGGATAACCTCAGTGTTAAGACTTTGGAAAATAAAGTATATCTTTCATCAGGAGCTGAAGTGCAGAAATAGTCATAACTTCTTGCAAAAGTAAATAACCTGCTCAGATAATTTTCCAGCCATGGAATACCCTAGAGTACATATGTAGCAATATATACTGCAGGATGCCACACTGCACAGAGTCATGCAGGGATGGAGAATGATTAGACACAGCTTTCTCTACAGGAGATCATTAATGACATCAAAAAATTACTCTCTGGGAAACACTGAAATCCCAGACAGCTTTCCAGTATAATTCTTTAAATCTTTTCTGCATACTGTATGCCAACTTTTAATGGATACATTTAGTGGGAAGTTGTCTGAGGGCTACTCTCTGGAGATGTAATGCTTTCATTAATCATTTCAATCCTCAGCAAAGGAAGGGGATCCTATGCTGTATATAACTGCAGCAGACTTGGACTTTTGCTACTACCATTAGCTTGTGGAAAATAACTAAGTTCAGTTCTTTGAGAACTCTGACCAAAAAAGAGCTATTTTACTACTATTTTGCTAGCATCGTAAGAAAAAAAAAAACAAAAAAAAACCCCAAAAAATAACCAAAACCAAACAAAATAGACAAAAACCAATGTAGTGGCTAATTCAGTATGGTTATGGTCATGTATATTTAATGAGAAGCACCAATATTTAGAGTTGTTTTCAATCGCTCAAATTTTTTTGATCAATCTATTTGGATATTAAATCAAAAGCATACTTACAGATATTTAGATCTTGCTAAATCCAGAAGATGCAGTCACTAAGATTTCAAAAGTGAAGTGACTGACTGGGGCTGGATTATTTTATATATATAAAATGTAAGATCCATATTATTTGTGCATATATAAAAATGATACATATAATTTATGTATACACACATCTCCCGGGTTGTTTTTTTTTTTTGACATGTCAGAATTTGATTACATTTTCCTCTGAAGATCAACCCTTATTTTCATCATAAAATTATCAAAAACCCACTGAACTCACCTTTCTCTCTCCCCTTACCCCAACAGAATACATGGGTTCTGCCTTTATGATACTAATAATATATGCAAAGGACTTGAAAATAATTACCCGGAAAACTTGAGAATAACTTACACAGAAATAAAGCTCTAAAACAGCATCTCATGAAATCTGAAGATCCTAAATTACAGATGATGCCAACAGCTTATAAAAGTTGTCGTTGATTACATCATTCACTGTAAGCTAAAATCCTAATTCTAGGAAAATCAGCACATGCCTGGACACTGATTTTAAGAGACCCACAACTTCACTCTTTTTCAGTCTGCTCCTAGTATTATTAGTAGTTACTAATTTCCTAGAACATTCTTTCTGGTACTTAGGGAAGAGCATAACGATAGATAAGAAGGTTCATTATGGCTGGTCTGAAATGGGTCTGTTTTATTACATTCGGTTATGCATATTTCTATGTAATTGAAGCTAAATGAGTAGACAGACTATCATGACATTTTATGATAAGTTTAAATTATATGCAAGTATTCAGGGCCTGGAATGAGAAGCTTTTTATGCTTTAAAAATAAAAATACACTAATTAATGCAATTAATAAAAATTTTATGTAGAGAGAGAGAACTACATTCACTGTGCACTAAGGTGTCATTATAATAACCTCCTGCTGAATAAAACATCAAGGACATATTTTTGCTGTTGCCCTAGATGACACAGTTATCACTGATGATTTACAATTGTTATATAATAGATGCATTTCACTAATTTATAGATGCCAAATGGTCTGCATGTGGGACATTCAAAGGAACATTTTACCATTTTTAAGAGAATGGAAACAGCTAATAAGCAAAGATCTGGCTGTGCTAGTTACACTTCTGAGAAGGTCTATTACTTTTTTTTTCTCCCTGACACTTAGAATCACACTTGAGAGCCTGAAATATCCAGAAAGAAGCAGTGGAGGATCTTCCATAGAAAGAGAAGATGCAACTTTCAACAATTGTCTTTCAAACAGGAAAAAAAAATATACACATACAAAAAAATAGCACTGCTAAACGGCTCTGTTTAACCCTTTTGCAAAGTGAAACACTTGGAAATATTCACCTGAATACCTTGTGTAAGTACCTTGCCTCAGGTGAGGATCACTTGGCTTCAACAGTGGTGTGAGCTACAACCAGGGTGACTACTGCTTCCCACCGTGTGAAATCCCCTCGGAAGGAAGGGGCAGGGAGGGGTCTTCTGCCAGGAGCCCATCTTCCCTGAAAGTGTGAGCACACCAAACTCCCACAGCCCAGTCACTGTCACCCAGTGCTCTACAATGCAGTTGAGAAACACCGTTAAGACCAAACAAATTTAAAAGGAAATTTTTCTAGGTTATTGTCAGTAAATCAGAACCGTGAAGTTACCAAATTTCATTCTTATACAGATAAAAACATATATTACAAGAAAGAGCTTTCAAGATGATGAAAATTAGAAGTTTATTTTCAGGCCTTGTGTATGAATAATAAAATTACTTTATGTGAACCAATGCCCCTGAACATAGACACCTCTAAATAAGATTAGAAGTAGTTTGGGGTATCATACTAATTCTCTCTCTTTTTTTTTTTTCATTTATAGATATTTTCATCATCAGCCAAATCTTTTCCTTTATCCTTCTGTTCAATTCAAATCCATTGTAATCAGTGGGAGCCTTTATATAAAATATTAGGGTTTAAGATAACCCATCTCAGTGGGTGTTAACCAGTCTAAGTCTCCTCAGTCTTTGATATAGTCCGATATTTGTCTTTGGAAGATGTTTCTTGTATAAATAAAACTTTACAACTTTAGGAACATCTGCCAAGATTTCTAATGAAAATTTTACATTAACTGAATAATTTGATAGATTACATAATACTTTAGCATCTATATGATGAGAGAGAATACTGTTGACCTCTAAATTGGACCATTCATAGTGCAAAGCAAGTCTATAACACAACTCAAAGCTAGAAAACTACCTTTCTTTCTGTTGCCCACTCAACACAACTTCCTTGAAACAGGTGTTGTTTTATCCAATAATGTTCTGAAACATAGGCCTCCTTTTGTTCACTTAGTAAAGTTATTTTCACAAACCATGAACATGAGGCCTTCATCCCTTTTATGTTTGCTTCTACTCACATCTTTCCAGTTTTCACTCAAATCTAATAGTTTGTTTTATACTTATTAAATGTTCTGGTTACTTTGAAAGGTGAGCCCTTAAAAAGCATTGCCACTTGAACAAATGAATTAGGTATTTCTTGAACAAATAAATTAGGTATTTATTGAACAAATAATTAGGTATTTCTTGGTCTGCAAGAAAGCAGAATAGGATAAAAGCTGGCAAGGTTTCTTTTAAAGACAATGTATTTTGAAGGCAATTAAAGCAATGCTGGAATCCACTCCTCAGTTCCATCAGCTCATTTTTTTTTTTTCAATTCAATTGCAAATTTAAAATCTGGCAAGTTATAAGGTGCATACCCAGGATATATCTTCCTACTGAACTCCTGAACTGGTGAATAGTCATCAGTTTTCCAGAGGTCATTGTGTCTGGCTTACCTTTATTGTTCAGGAGTGTTAACAGCATGCAATTATTCCTACTGGAAGAATCTACCATTATACCAGGTGTTTTGATTGATTTTTTTCCATAGTAGGTTTATGCCCACTGTGTCCAGATGCCTGACAATATGTACTTTGCCTTGGAAAACAACCAGCAAAGAAAACAACAAATACTCAGCCAAATGTCAGCCACTGTGCCCAGTCCATTTTGAGATTTTTGCTGCTCAGATGTGAGAATGATTTCCATCTGTTACTGTGTGAGATAAAGATTTAGAGCTGCTGGCAATGGGGAGTCTTTAAAAAAGCCAGCCCATGCCAGGGCAGCTTGTCAGTGTGCATGGATGCAAGTGATCCCAAACCTGGATAATGAGCACGGTGGAAGCTGTCTGTTATAAACCAACAGGCTTTTCATTTCTATCACAACTCATTTTCTGCATTGAATTTTAAGCCCTTTGAATCTTCATGACACAGTGTGATGCCCTGGGTCAAGACAACAGTGTCTGCCAGCTGGGGACCAAACAGCTGTGCCAGCATAAGCAATTACAGGAGTCCCCCCATGTTCAGTGTTGTTTGCACACACTGAACACAACCGTACCTAAGACTCAATCTTGGATCCCTGGAGTGAAACAGCAACAAATCTATCTGATAAACCAGAGAGGATTTTGCTAGTGCCTAAGTGAGGAGATGTTACAGCAAGTTCCCTACAGACCAAACTTGTCCCTTGTTTTCACAGAATCACAGAACCATTTAGGTTCGAAAACACCTCTGAGATCACTGTGTACAACCTTTGACCCATTACCAACATGACAACTAGACTATGGCACCAAGTGCACCATACAGTCATTTCTCAAAAACTTCCAGGGATGCTGACTCCCTGGAAGTCCATTCCAATGTTTAACCATCCTTTCCATGAAAACATTCCTCCTGATGTCCAACTTGAACCTCCCCATGCATAGTTGGGGCTGTGTCCTCTCATCCTGTCCCTGGTTGCCAGGGGGAAAGGCCAACACCCATCTGGCTACAGGCTCCTTTCAGGAGTTGTAGAGAGCAATAAGGTTTCCCCTGAGCCTCCTTTTCTCCAGGCTAAACAACCCCAGCTCCCTCAGCTGCTCCTCGTATCGGACTTATTCTCCAAACTTTCAACAGCTCCATTGCCCTTCTCTGGATTCACTCCAGCACCTCAATATCATTCCTGAAGTGAGGAGACCAGAACACAAGGTGTGGCCTTACCATTGATGAGTACAGGGGGACAATCACTGTCCTGGTCCTTCTGGTCACATTATTTCTGATACAAGCCATTGGGCCCACAGTAGGAAGAGTAGTTTCTTCTCCTTCCACCAGTCTCACTCCTTTCTGCATCACCACTTGAAAATTAACTTTGATTTTCCAACATCATGGGTCAGAAACCAAAGAAGAGACCATGGATTTACCACATGAATTCCTGAGACATGCAGTTAAACCCTTAAATAAAAATATGATAGAAATAAAAATCTTAAGATACAGAAAGTTCTGAACAAAATCTCCATCATCGCCCCCAAGCTGAGGCATGTGGTAGATGACTTTGATGAGGCCAAGTACTTCCCAACTCCACAATGCCATTTAAAGTCTGTTTTGACCATAAAAGGGTTTTACTGGCTTAAAGAACATTAGCAGTTTAAGACTGCCTCTGATATTACTGCCCGCAATTCTGCATGAATTTCTAGTCATCTACTTTGTCTCCTGGTTTTCCAGAGACAGTACTATAAACAGGTGTATTGAAATACAGAAGAGCTTGCCTGCACTTAGAGGACAAGCAGTCCTCCATGTTGCCAGAACCAGCACAGGTGCTCTGGGAGCAACATCAAATAGCAAAGTCCCCCCAGAACACATCATGGAATCTAAACATGCATTACTTCATGGTAAGTAAATATGTGAGCACATAGCTAGTGTGCAACCCATGCTATATTTAAATAAAGTGTCAAATATGTTCTTTTTAGAGATAATAAAGAAACAATCACATATATACAAAAGTAAAAAATACTGATTTCTTTCACATGCCGCTACCACCCTCCTCCTATAAATCATTTGCTGGCAGTCTTGAAATTGTCATTTAATAACTCCAGTGACATGCAGGCATGAGAAAAGGAGCAGAAATAACTGGGCAAATCAATTCAAAGGGTGGGGTATTTTCTCCACCTCAACTTTTTCAATCTTGCCATTAGCCTGGGTTGAGTCCAAAGGATGCTCTTCTTTCATTGACCCACAAGCCTTTCCTGGAAAATGAAGGCCATGTTCCACACTGGCTGGTTGTTTTTTAAATACAGGCTTCAGAATTGCTGGCAGAGGTGCTCCTCCCCTGCCTGGGAGCAGTGGTGCATGAGGAGGGGATTGCTCCATTTCCTCATTATTCCTCAGGCATTTTTAAATGAATAGGGTTGAACTGATGCCTCATCTGTCCTTTTGAGATGTTGAACAACTTCAAAGGCTGTTGATTGTCTTGTCTGCAAATCCACACTTCAGAAGAAATTCTGAAAATTAAAACTTTGCTTCCCAAAACAACATCTAAACTTGTGCCACTCTGTGCTAGCACACTGCATGGCAATTTAGTGCAGTGAAGACAATTTAGTGTTGGAGTTTTGCAGAAGCTTGCCTGCCTTCCTATTCCCAGAAAACGGGGATTAAAAACAAAGGGATGAACCCAACAAAGCAGTGCCACTGAGGAAAGGCTCAAGATTTTCTCACCTTTTAGTGCTCCATCAATGTCCAGAACAGCCTGTACTGCCAGAGTCACACATCTGCTATGGGAGGATGACAAAACTGAGATTTCTGTTTTGGCTATGCATCACCTTATGGACTGCTATACATTTACTCTGTCATGTAGAAAAAAGCCCCACTATCATAAAACAACATGCTTCTGAACCTCAGACAGCATCAGACACCAGTGTGTGTTCTTCACAGTCTGCCTAAACTGTATCCAAATTTTGTTGTTCCCCTGCTGCACTCAAAGTCATTGTCACAGCTGCAGCATTAAATAGCCTCAGGACCTGTAAAATCATAGTAATGTTTTAGGCTTGAGCCAAAAGTTTGAGGTCAGGGAGGTTTGCTGTCTGGGTGCCAGAATTCCCTTGGAAAAAAAAA